>VXAY01002317.1:1499007-1522145 GCA_013399855.1 Oxyruncus cristatus
CTGGCCGGGCCGCTGGTTCCGGCAGCCGTGTCCCGGCCCGGCGGGACCGTGGGCTGCACGCAGCCCGCCCCAGGGCCCCAGCTGCCCACGGGCTCCCGGAGCCGGCGTCCCCCCGGTCCAGCCCGCCTTTGCGGGCGTGCTCGGGGCTGGAGGCAGCCGAGAAAGTTTTGGAAGTCGCTTCACCGGCAGACGATGCCGCGAGAGGGTCTCGGGCAGGGGGTGCCCCGTGGGACGCGCGGAGCTGGGAGAACTGGGTCTGCGCGGCCACGGTGACACAGGGACCCCGGCGGGGGGCAACTAATGTGCTGCTCCAGTGAGGTGCGTGAGCAGGGTTAATTACTAATTGCCTCCGCGGCAAGTACGTCTCACTTTGCATCGCTCAGCGTTCCTCAAATGGAAACCCCGCGCTGTCTGTCCCATCCCCCGCGATGTGAGAGGCAGCGACACGAGCGGGCCCGCTGCATTAGTCGCCCGCGGGCGAGAGCGGTGCCGGAGCCTGGCCCGGGCGAGGGCTGCGGCACCGGGTGACAGGGCGGGATGGGGAGCTCGGCCTCTGCCTCGGGCTGCCACGGAGAGTGGGCTGGGAGGAGAGAGATTCCACCTAGCCCTGAGGGCGTGAAGGCTATTGTCTGGTCCGCAAACTTTCTTCCTTTCGTCCTGGGGATGAAAGGATGCAGGACGGGGAAGGAGTCGCTGTCTCCCCAAACTCCAGTAGTGTTCACTCGATTGCCTTCCTTGCCAGCTCTTAGGTTTGCCTGGCGTCTGTAGTCTGTTCCCATCTGCGATACACCTATTGTTCGTAATTCTATGCATCCCCTGCATTTAGCTGCGAAACGCTGTCATTTACAGAAATGCGAGTCTCTGTGCAGAGGTTTTTTGAGAGGGATTGGGGCAAAGGGGGAGGGTTCCACCAGAGCAGCGCTTTTCCTAAAGATGGGCACTGACTACTGGAGACCTTTTGTGCCTCCGCGAGGTAAGGGCCTCCAGGATGTATTCGAAGTTCTCCACTGGGCCATGGAGGGAGGTGGCTCATGGAGAATTTTTTGGCTGAAAATTATGCTTGCTCTCTGGAAAATTAACTTTTTTTTTCCATTCCATGCAGTACTCTGTTGCAACTGTAAGGCCAGGCAACCAGCTTCCAGAGAAAATGCTTGTAAAAAAAGCCTTTTCTTTCTTGTTTCTTCTCTCTCAACAACATCTAAAATGTGTGGCAATGAGCAATTGCGCTGAGGCAGAGATGAAGCTGTGTGATCTGCGAAGGCAGAGTGTCTAGGAGAGTAGTAGATGGGTTGCTGCAGGAATAGTCATCGTGTCAATATTTTATTTTCTCTTTTCCAATAAGTTTTTGTCTTGGCATTTTAAGTTTTGTCGGTGTGTTCTCAGTCACTGCTAACTACAGAGGTGCTCAGTGAAGTGGGGTGAGGCCCAGGGAGCCTCATGGGTCTCCTGGCTTGGTGTGCATCCTCCCTCTGCCCTTGCTCAGGAGTGTGTAAATGACAAATTCACAATTGTTTGTTCTTCCTGAACTGGGAAAACCTCATGGTTATTCCAGTCCTGAGGCCATTTCAGAAGGAGCTGAGCAGGCCTAACTCCTGAATGCTCAGACATGGGCTCCAGAGTACTGCCAGTAACGGTGACCAGGTTGTGATCCAGCATGGCTGGGAGCTGTGATGTCAAATGGAGCAGTTGTCAAAGCTGATAAATAATCAATGTGCTGCTTATTTCTCTCCTATGCACATTCTTAAATATGTGATACACCCTTCTTGATAAACATCTCTCTGAACCTGGTTATGCCTCTGCCTTATAGTGACCACAGATGTCTGTAGGTGTTTTCTCTAGAAATTTCTCAAGATACTCTCAGACGTTCTCTAGCTGAGTTCCAGAAACAAATGCTGTTGTTTAGAATTAAAAGTAGGTAGAGACTTTCTGCAACTGTAGTGGCAGTGTATTATTTTCCTCCGCTTGAGTTTTTTTTCCCTAAGACTGCATCTTCATTGCACCTCTTTATCCCCTTAAATATTTGTCTTAGGAGCAACCAGTTTAAATTTAGAGACTTTACTAATGAGACAGAAAAGCAAAGGGGCTATAGAGATAAAAAGTGCCTTTTTTTTTTTTTTTTTTGAGCAAGTGGTTCTGATGTGTTAGGAAGAAGCAATATGCTCTAAATAATTAGCTGAGCACAAAGGCCAGTTTAAGTGTGTCTTGGGTGATACACTGAGTTTCTCATAGATGTTGTATAAACATCAGGAATTTATTGAATGAGATATGGAGTTGTTCTTGAGTCAGGAGGTAGTGGTGGCCAGGCAGCACAGGTGTAAAGAAATGTGCTGGTTTTCCCTCAGTGAATAACAGGAGAATAAAGATCTGTGGGCCACAGAAAGTTGGCCGACACAAATGTGAGTTAGAGGAATCAGTTTTGTACCCTTTTATACCTATTTGTTGTCCACCACCATGCCTTTCTGGAGGAACCTGATCCCTTTTGCTGCTGGAAGAGGGACATGAAGCCAAGCATGCAGACCTTTTCCAGAGTCCTGGACATGCCCTTTGTCCTGTGTGCTACTGCCTCTTTCCAGGATTTTGACCACTTAGTCAAAGATCATTTCAGGTGTCCTTTGGGGCACATATGAGTGTGGAGGATGAGGTGCAAGAAATCAACCTGTTGGATCAATTGCAGTGATTACTTTTCGAGATTGGTTGTCAAAAGCTGTAACAACGATGTTGCAGAAGACACTTGTGCTGCTTTCCATCATTGCCAAGCTGCAGAGAGCAGTTAGGGTTTTTTTGTGTATTTGTTGCCTCTTCATAGGCATATGTATGGTAGTATAAATCCTGGTTTATTTTTGCTGTGTTCCTCACAAAGTTTTCAGTCATTTTCCAGGTCTAATTCTGTCATAAAGGACTAAGAGGTCTGTCAGGCCTGCTGCCAGGTTGGGAGGGGTGCCCGTCTATTTTAAAGGAGGAAATTCTGTAAACTGTAGGTTTTTATGCAGCAGCTAGTAAGCAGAGAGAAGACTGTGGCAGGTGGAATCTGCCTAAAGAGTCCCATCACCTACCTGCACAGATGCCTCTGTGGCTGATGGCTTTAACTTGTATTCGTACTTCGGACAGAAGAAACTCTGTTCAGTTAGGGGACAGCAAACATTTTAAGAACTTCCTGTCTTTTTGTGGGTTTGTTTTGTTTTCAAGGAAAGAGTTAGGGGATTCTGTGGCATAGTTTTACCATAGTTTTGTGTGTCTGTTTGCATAGCTGTAGGGGGGAGCCTGAATGCCGATGAGGGTAGCAAGAGGGCCTGGCAGTGTCCCAGGTATGTAATATGGTGGAGCTGGGCAGAGGGCAGCATCTCTGGCCCGTCAGGCTGTCCTTGCAGTTATTACTATCTCTCCAAGCATCAGCTTAATTCCTGCTCACTTCAGTGTCTGAGTTGAGTTGATGCATGGAGGTCTATGAGAGATGAAAATGTCCTTTGCTGCCAAACCCCCATTCCTGTTGTTCTGAAGTGGTTGTGCCAGTAGTGATTTACAGCTGAAAATCTACTCCTTTTCATAGGGCCCTGCCAGCAGAGCAAGGATCTCTCCAGCTTACATCGAATTAGAGGTGTAGGGCTGAAGGGACTTCAGAGAAGGGATCTAATTTTTGCAGTAAAATAGCATCTACATCTGGTGTTTCTTTTACTCAAAATAAAACAAAAACAAAACAACAACAACAAAACCCCAAAACAAACAAAAAAACACCGAAACAGACAAAAAAAAACGAAAACCCAACGAACCAAAAAAAAAACCCGCAACCAATGCTAGACATTCTGGATCATAGACAACCTGTTTCAGTGTATCACCACTTTGGCACTATGTAAATTTGTTTTTTCATATTCAGGCTGAGTCTTGTTTACTGTTTGAACTGATGTGGAAGAAGAGTTCAGCACTTTCCCCCATTCTTGTGACTTTTAATGTATGCAGGCTGTTCTGTTCCCTTCAGTGTTATCTTTCTATGACTAAACACACCCAGGTCCTTCAGTTGTTTTTTCCAAGTCATGCTCTCTACGCTCTAATTTTTGTTTCTTTCCACTGCAGTGTCTCAGATTTTTGCATGTATTTTATGAAGAAGAATATGTGGGGCTGGGTGTGGTCTGTTGACTAATGTCTCACCTGTGTGAGACCTACAGTGTCACTACTATTTGCTCCAGGGTGACATTTAGCTACTTTGTAGCAACATAAACCCAATGGCTTAGAATTGATTTCTCAATCAATGTATGCTTTTTCTTTGTGACACATTGGACTTACTGTATTGTCACTTCTATTTGATTCCACACCTGCCTCTTGCCTGCCCCCATCCTGCCCTTAGCAGCCAGATCAAAACACTGCAATAAGACACCATAAAATCCTGGGCTGGTTTGAACTTGCTGTGTTGAGGGATTTTATTTTTGTAAAAAAAACCCCAAAACCTGAGAGGTTACACAAAAAGTTTTGGTGGTTCTTGCACAGCTCGCCAAACTAGGACAGTGTCTTCATTAATTCCTTCTTGCATCCCCACTCCTGATGTCCATGGTCACTGTGCTTGGAGACTGATGTTCTCGTACCAGGAGCAATGGGACTCTGTCCCTTAATTTTCCTTTTGATTCCTCACTGCGGCTGTGCCTTCCTCCCGCAGTGTTTTCATCCAGGGACTGAAACTGGCAAAGGGCCGAGTCTTTAAAAAAATAGTTTTCCCTGCTACTTTGTTCTGCCACTGCTCACTCATGGTGTGAGCATGGGGAGGTGATGCTTCGTGAAGGGGAGGGGAAAAGGGGCAACACCACCTTTTCATGTGTAGTGAGCCCTTAGATTGATTTCAACACCCTGAATTTTGTCTTGATAATTTCAGGTCCCTTTCTGTCTGGCTGTTACTTAATGCTTTGGTATCTTTATCACTTTCTTATCTTATAGGTAACTACAAACTGATCATTTAATTTGATCAAGAATCCTTCAGAGGATTGAAGTTACTGGTCTATAACTTCTTAAGTCTTCTCCCACCTTTTTTTTTTCCTTTTAAAAAGGTAGGTGAGGCATGATGCTTCTCCAGCCTTCTTGTGGCCTTCCTATATTCCTGTAAATTTTCAAAGATGGTCCTAATGCTTCAGAGATTACTTTGACTGGTTTTTTACATGCTTTCAGGTGAATGCTGTTATTCCCTCTCAATCAAGAGCTGTTTTGCGAACATTTGTTAAGCTATTTTTTTCTAGCGTGCTATTTTCTCCTATTTCCAAATTAATTTTTGCTTGTCACATTTTACATTTTCTTCTGGAGACTGAAGGAACATTTGTACTTCAGCCTTTTCATCCTTTGCTTTCCTTTCCTGTTTGCCAGTGAGAGTGTGATTATCTTTATTTTCCTTTTCTAACATGCCCTCTTCTCTCCAGTTTTCTTGTGACTGCAAAGCTCTTAGTAACAGCTGTGCTGATTTTGACTAAGTGACCATCTAACCCAGTATCCTTCTTGGAAAGGATAAAAACAGGACAAGTATATATGATATTTTTAAAGTATCCTTCCAGTCTCCAGCTCCTTTCACATAAGGGAATTTCTTGAGTCTAATGTGAGCTGTTTAACCATTAACAATCAATAGATTTGTCTTTCTAGTATTTGCCCTATCTTTTGATGAACCCATGTAAAATTTTTTGTCATTTTTGGAGAGGTACTATCATACAAGTTATTTGTGGATGAAGGGTCATATTTGTTTGTTGTGAAGTTGACCCTCATTGACTTCCTGTGGTGACTGTCAGTACTTATGTCTGACAGGACGGTGAATAGTCTATCCCTGTTCACCATCTTTACACCACTCATGAGTTTACAGACTTCTGTTATGTTGCCTGTCTTGCATCCTAATTTGTTACATGGATGCTGTTGCATGGCAAAAAGAAGATTTGTCTGGGTCGCATCTCTGGTCAGTACCTTTTTCTGAAGCCTTGGGACACTGAAGGGCAAGGATGAGGGTACTTGGAGTCCTTGTCCAGCCCACCTGAAGGCAGATGCTTTCACAAGATGTCTCATATGCAGTTTCATACACCAATGATAAACAGCCTCTCTGTCCTTTAGTGCTGTGTGGAAATCAGGAAGAGTTTCAGATGTATATGGATATACATATCTGTGCTAAGACACTGAAAGGGGGGACGGTGTGGCCAAGGCCTTTCTTCTGGGATGATGGGAGAGTTGAGCACACTCTCAGAACTGCTCTCCCTTCTCTTTTCAGAGATTGGCCAGCCTGGCTGAGACCACTTAGCAATGACAAGACAAAAACTTCTGCTTGATGGGACGCTCTCCTTGTTTCTGATTGTGGCCTGTGGAGCTCAACAGCTCCCGAAGAGTCATGTTGCTGCTAGTTCTGGTTCACTGTGTGAGAAGGAGGCAGAGTCCTGGGGAAACCTTTTCAGCAGTGAGCGCCTGGATGCTTGGATCTGTTCCCTCATTGGCTCATTCATGGTGGGGCTGAGTGGGGTCTTCCCCTTACTGGTGATCCCATTTGAGACGGGAGCTGCTCTGCAGTCAGAAGGTAAACTCGCTACCTGCACTATGTATTTGGCCTTTCTGAAGCCAAAAGTCCTGGGATGTGAATGAACAGGACTTTGTCACAAAAATACTGTTCTCTAAAATAGAAAGTCTGTTTTTGGTGCTTTAGTCCATACCTAAGAATCTGATAGGGAGTCCTTGGACAAATGTAAGCCCTGGATGGAGCTTTATATGAAGAGTATTATTTTTCACCCCTGTTTGGTCCAGGTCCCTCCCACACACTGCTGTCCCAGGCAAGTGGTGCAAGGGCTTTTTGTTGCACTCCATTTGTTTTGTGCTCTCTCCTTTGAAAACTTGCTTTGTGGATGCTTCCAATTTATGTTACTTTGTGCAAAATCTCAGCTGGAGATGTTTTGGCTCCTGGATGAGTTGTGATTAGTGTGGGGTTTTTTTGTTTGTCTGTTTGGTTTTTTTTCTTTTTTTTTTTCTTTCTTTAGCTGGATCACACCGTATGAAGCAGTTGTTGAGTTTTGCAATTGGTGGACTATTGGGGAATGTGTTTCTGCACCTGCTTCCTGAAGCCTGGGCCTACACATGCACTGCAACAACAGGTATGAAAGTCTTATGTGCCTGGAAGCAGCCCATGCCATGCCTACTGCTACGTTTTTTGAGTCTATGCCATCTTGAAAGCACAAGACCAGCCAGTCTGGGTCAACCCAAAAACTGGGCTAAGCTGGTATTTTCTTTCAAGCAATATATAAAAGCACATGCCTAGGGAAGGATGTAAGAACAATAAACACACGTGTAATACTTTGTCTTTGTACTCTGCAGTCCTCCAGAGACTTTGAGATTAGAGGCTTCTTCAGTTGGCCATGGTTTCTTCATGTTTAGTAACTTGCAATGGTTTTCTTGTGTATCAAATTCTCCTATCTTTCCTTGGATTCCTATAAGTCTCTTTGATTTTTCTTTGTCCTTTTCGTAAGGAAAGGGAATGCTTCTTTAACCTGATGAGAGGTTATGAATGTGTATGTGGTGTGGTATATGAACTTGTGCACCACCTCAGATGGGGATCAGGTGCATCTCTTTTATAAATCTGTCCCTATAACAGTGTTAATCCTAGAGCCATGGAAAATTGTCTATAGAGCCATAATTAAGAACGGAGGGTGAGGCGAGGTGGGGGGAAAGGGAAAGGAAATACAGGTCACAGAAACCTGTGTTTGCCAGCAAATGAAACACTGTCTGAGTTGGTATAGAATTTGTGGTATCAATGTAATTCCTTCATCCCTCAGATAGCCAGGGTTGTTGAAACCTATAATGGTCGTGTCTCTCTGCTTCAGAAAACTGATAGCATAGAAGGCAAGTGTTGCTGCATCTCACCTGCTGAGAAACCAAGAAATCATTTCCCTGCTGAAAATATGAGAGAGGAAAGAAGATGCCCTGGGTTTCCCAGACTTTCTTGCACCTGTGTCCTATGATTTCAAATCTGCTGGGCCTTTAGTCTTCTTTCTCATAGCTCTAGCACCGTAGGCAGGACCAGCTGTCCTTTTTTACCCATCTACAATGGTTCCCAAATTACTCTGTCTTCCTACTCTAGTTTGTTTGCTTCTGCCAGACTGTCCTGAAACTTAAAGTTTCCTTGACCCATGTAAGCCTCGTTACAGAGTCATTCTGTTCTTCCATTGCAATGCCATTTCCATTTCTGCAGCCAGACTGATTGGATTATTATCTCACAAGCCTGGCTCTAATTGAAAAGAAAGTTCATAGCTTTGGGCTTAATAACTTACCTAGGTGTGGCGGAAAGGGGAAGCTGAGTCTGTAGCTCCACTAACGGCAGATTTCATGTCAGAGCTTGCTGCTCAGTAGATATAGCTGCTGGATTTTTGTTGATGTAATCTTCACTTGCTTCTGGACCCCAGGGAAGTTCACAGTATTGTCAGGAAATATTCTGGGTTGTACTATTGAAGAAAAAGGGGTGGTAGCTCTCACTCTGAGTGACCTGAGATGAGGATATCTGTTAGATCGAGAATGAGCAGGTTAAATTAATCTGCTTTGAGGTGTGTTTGCTCCTCTTACCTTTTTCTATTGTCATTTCTTATCATTTGACTTGGAACTGCTGGTTATGCTGTCTGGGGTGTGGTGGGTTCACCTGTGTGAAAAACTGTGTACTTAACAGAGACATGAAGATTTCTCTCTTGTCCTTCAGGAGAAGAGCAGAGCTTTCAGCAGCAGAAGCTTCTGGGTCTCTGGGTGATCACTGGTTTCCTGACCTTCCTGGTGCTAGAGAAGATCTTCCTAGAGAAAGAAGAGAAGGACTACCATGGTGTGGTAAGTTAGCCACCCGAGGGGAGGGAATGCTCTTATGTTTGAAGCTCTGTACCAAACACCTCATCTGCCTTATCTGACAGGCTTAGCAAGTGATCCTGGAGCCCTGAGTACGTTGTCATTGCTCTTTGGGAGCTTTTTGTCACTTCTTTGACACTGGACTATTAGAAGAAGGTTTCATCTCCAGGCTTTTCTTTTGTGGTTTTGACTGAGATTTCTCATTTCTGGGTTGGTTTTATTTTTTATGTGGTATGTGTAAAAGAGAGCTGCTCTTTTATGGGAACTGGGAGCTGGAGCACTCTGCAAATGAGACTTTTGCTCAAGTTACCCTTGAGAGATGACAGCTTGGTGATGCTGAAGTTCCACTGACCCATCGTGGCTCATTCCCTTTCTGGGTCCTTAGTCAGGACAAAGACCAGCCTTCTTGAAGGTGTTTCTCCTTGGTTATGGCCTGGACCAGGTGTTTGGGTAACTTTGTGTGGTAGAAGGGGTTAATGGGTGGCCAGGTAATACTAAGTTCAGAGGAGTCACCCAGCTGCAAAGGGGCAATATGGACAGAGGTACCAGAAGGTAATTCCAAGATAGAGGAGAGGAGCTAGTCTTCAGACATCTGGGCAACTCCTAGTTGCAGCTGCTACAGACTGTTTAGTCCTTGCTGTGCCATGACTTTTGAGAGGTGAAACTGCAGGTCAGGCACTACATAAGAACAATTAGGTGTTAACTTCTACTCATCATTGAGACTTCAAAGCCTCAAAGGAACTTCATCTTCTCATTTAGAGAGAGGCTGAAGTCTTAGATAAATATCTTGTTGTTTGTAAGATAATGATCCCAGCTGCAGAATAATTCTGTAGACTTAGTTATTGTGATGGACTGGAGAGAGCAAGATTCTTTTCCCCCATTTCCTGTCCAGTTGAGTTATATTTCTGTGGGCAGCAGCTGCTAGCAGGCTTGGCAGGCTCAGTTCCTTGTCCTTCTGGTGGAACCTGGCTCATGCCGAGGGAGCGGAACTCCAGTTCCTCTCTCTTCCTACTAGTCTTGAGGACTGGGAGGTCTTTGCTCTTGTTGTCTTACAGTGCAGATGTCACAATGCTCTCTGAATCTGTCTCATTTCTGGCAGTTGTTATTAAAACTGGTGTGCCAAAGCTGCTGATTTACATAGTAAAGACAAAGGGATTAAGGGTGAAGACTGGATTTCTGATCCTGATTCATGGTCATTCATCACTGACAAAAAATCAGTGACAAGTGTTTTTCCCCTAATTTAGAACTGTGATTCCAAAGCACCAGCTGGAAAGATTTCAAACGGAAGTGGCTGTTCCCTGCAAAAGGTGGCAGGCCAATCAAAAAAAGCACGAGCTCAGTGTAATGGCTCCTCTCTCCAATCTTGTACAAGAAACAACAGAATCAAGGTAAGAGGCCCATAAACTCACCTTCACACCTTAGTCAGGAATTGTCTCTGGAAAGAACTGTGCCTGAGTGGAAAACTCGATGTTTGAGTTGTGCCTAATTTTGCTCTTCTCAAAGTGTCTGTCCTGGTCACAGCAGGGAGGAAACAGCAGACTTGGAGAAAATCTACACTAATCTGTAGCTTATGCAGAAGAGGCAAAGTCAATATTATGAAGGCATAAGTCTGATGATGTGCGTTTTGGCTGAATTCTGATACCAAAATATAAAATACCACATTTTGTTTCTCTCTATTTTCTAGTCAATATATCTTTATTTGCTTAATTTTTTGTGCCATGATTTCTCCGTTCTCTAGTGCCTGCATTGTACCAATTGTGAGCTGCACTTTTCCTTTTAAGGCACCTTTTGGAAGTGTTTTGACACCTTTTGAAAGTGTGTTGAAGCTATCCACTGTAGAACTTAGAAGTTCAGTTTCTCAGATTATCAGTTTATCTGCTGCCAAAAAGGACTTCTTGTCCAGTTCTGTCTCCAAAACTGTATTTCCCATCACTTCCTTTGCACTGGTCTCATCTGACCCCACAGTGAGCCTATTCAGGGAGCTAAACAGGCTTTTTTCTGCACCCACACACCCACCTTCCACCCCCGGGTCTATTTCTCTCCTGTCTTAACTTCTTGAATCAGCTTGGCATGTAGACAGACAGCCTGCAGTGCTGGGATAAGGGAGATCAGCAAGCTCATAGGATTGGAGGTGGAGGAGGAAAAGGAGTACTGTACCATTGGGAAGTGGATAACCTTTACATTGGCTTTGCTTTCAGTTTAATGTTACTATCTTTGTACTGTGGAAACCCTTGTCTGGGTGCACATTAGAAGTGACAGAGTAAACAACCGCTTTGGTGAAGGAGGACCTACAATTTGAGTTTGCAAGCCTGTAAAAATATGGAAGATTGTATGAGAATAATTATGAAAAGAGAGCGTGGTTGCCTGAACTAGCCCAAACCTGGATGTGTGGTCAGTCAGAGGCTCTTTAGTCTTCCTATTTTAAATCTGTTTTGCTGTAACTTTATAGCTCTTCCTACACAACATGAAAGTTATGCTGAGGTCATTGAGTATTTTTGATATCTGTCACATTCATGAAATTTTTAAAGAACACTGCACAAACTGCAAGGTGCCACACTGCTGTCTCTAGAGGTGATAGTAGTGAAGAAATCAATATTACTGGGTTATGAAACACTGTGCCCTTATTTTAGAGAGGTTTATATAAGGAACTACAGATTTAGAGGATGGTTAGTCTACCACTGATTTCAAGTAGAAATGAAACACCAATAGAGGATACGATTGCTCAAGACATGGTCCTAATATAAAAAATAATAATCTAATGAATGCTAATTAGTATGATCTTATGGAAGATAAATACTTATCAACCAGACATTTTCTCTTGCCTTTTATTCAGTGATAAAATTGTTTGATGAAGGTAATGACAAACATATATAAAATATAACTTCTAATAAAACTAGTACTGCATGAAATCAACTGTGCTAATAGTAGTTGTATTAAAAATCAGTTATATTATCCATAGGGACTGGATTAAGGTAGCCCCCCTCAAATCGGTTCACTGGTGGGATATGATTTTTCTAAGTGATTATTTATAAAAACAGTATGTCTTCACATTTGCAGGTACTACTATATTACATAAATGGCACATTGTGACTGCATGAAGTCAGTGATAGCAGCTAAACTGAGTAACTTCACCAAAAGTGCTGTATTTTTAACAGGTTTTGATATATGCAATTAAGGAATAGATCAGAGAAAGAACACAGATCATATTTGCAAGATAGGGATAGTTTCTAGAAAGCCAATGCAGTGAAAAAAGGTAGGAGAATTACAGTAGAAAATCGTTTGAACACCTTCTTCCCTTATGATGCTACAGCCAGGAGGATGGGTGAGTTGGAAATAGTATGTAAGAGAAGAAGGGAGAGTCCCTCCTTCTGTACAGCAGTAATGAAACAGCTATCTGACTTTTTCTAGTAGTGTTAATCCAAGTATCCAAAATGCTACTGGTAATTTGTAAAGGGGTCAGGAAAGAGATGAAATAAATATTTTAAGTTTGCAGTACATGATAAGTGATTTTCTTTAGTTTAGCTCTGTAGTCACGACAGATCAAGGATGACTTAAAGTATACAGATACCCCTGTAAGAGACATGACTAAATTTGCATAGTTAAGGCTATAGCAAACAATAACAGACTAGAAGTTAGGGACAACTGTTTAACTGAGGGTAGCTTGCTAATGGACCAACTTACCTTAGAGATAAGCAGATTCTTTGTCACTTGTGGGCTTTAAGCTATGATTTAAGATGCTCTCTACAAAGTACATTATAGCTTAACAAACAATGGACTTCGTGCAGAAATTGATGAGATTCTTTCAGTTGTGTTATGTAGAAGGTTTAGACAACCATAGAGAGCTGTTGTAGCTTTAAAATCCTAACACATCTGTTTGCTCTTACAGACTGTTGTCGATATGTATGATGTAGAAACTAATGGCTTAATGCATGTAGTTTTTACTTTCTACATTCTGAGCATATAATCTGAATAACAGTCTTCCTGGTAGGGTGGAAATTACCAAAACTACCAAGATATTCCTGCGTCGTTAGCCTGTTTCCTTAGGCAACAACATAAGCAGTCATTCCATCTGTCTGTCCATCTGTTCTGCCCTTCATTTTCAATAACTTTTGAACTCATAATTAATTTTTCTTGAGTTCAAGAGAGGATAGAAGTCTTGAAGGTGATCCAATTTCTGCAAGTTCCATAAAAATCAACATGGCAGTAGAGGAGGAATGCAAACTAATGCCCTATTATAAAACAGAACTTAGCTGCTGTGTGCTGCTTGACAGGTCCACCTGGTTGGCAGCTCACCGGGTAAGTCTCACTGTCCTTACCTGGTGGGGAGGTGGCTGTCATGCACTGCAGGGTGGGGAAGGGGTGTACAGGGAAACAGTGATGCTGGAAGTGAACAAAGTAGGTGCTTGCAAAGAAAAGACTGAAATCAATAGCAAGACAGACTTCTTTGGTTCTGCTATTCACTCAGAACCCCTCATTTTTTCAGCAAACAAAAAGGGAAAGATACTATTTAAATAAAGTCACCCTTCAGGGCTTAAGGATTAGTAAGCTGTAAACAGTTGACCATTGTCCGCATATGTATTAGAACTTCTGCTTTTTAGCTGCTGCTATAATTTGTCCTAGCTTGAAAACTGCAGGTGGGAGGTTTGCTTTGCACACAAACATAGATCAGTTCTGTCCTGCATTACAGCCTTGATATCCTCAACAAGTAAAAACATTGTAGAGTACTTTTGCCTTGCGTATTTTTTCTTTTTCCCTGTGGCACATGGGGTCCTTGTTGATTTGAGGAAGTATGTTTTATTACACAGTGACATTAATTCTGAAGCATGAACATAAACACTTCATCTGGCTATGCTCTTTATGAGCAACGAGAACATCCTATTAGGGATTCACAGAATGTAAATGTCAGAGCCTCATAACTGTCAAATCAACCCAATTTATTTCTGAGCACTCCAAGGCTTTGCTTCTTTCAATGACAGCTTTTGCCCAAGCCACTGATGAGAAAAAGTCATAATGTTTTAATCATGAAGTCTATTTTTTCCCTATATGGTGGTATGGGAAAGCATTTTTGTGTAAAACTTCTGTGAATAATTATTATTATCCTGTGGGGAAAACACAGTCACATAAAAAAACAACATGAAAAGGAGAATTTTAGATAGTCATATTTGACTGTCTAGGACTGAGAGTATGAAGAATGAGAAGTAAAATTGCTGTGTTCTTGGGTCTGCCTTCATGCATCTATTTGTGTTTCCTTTCTTACAAAAACATACAGGGACTTCTTTTGCATCCATTGTGGAGATGCTACTTAGATTATTACTTAAAAGTGAGTTTATCCAGGCTTTGCTTAATCCCTTATTGTCACATGTAATCATCAATGCACTTTTAAAAATTTAGAGCCTATAAAGGGCCAAGATAGGGAAGGAAAAGTGCCCTGCAGAAAGGTGGTGCTTTGGAGAGAGAGAGACTTGAGAGAAAGCCCCACCTGAGCGGTGGTATATAGATGACAGGAAGAAGAGATGCACCAAGCAGAGTTGATAGAAAACAGGGAAGAGCAGAAGACCGAAAGAGCTAATTAAATCCATCCACACTTGTGCTTTTCCAGCTGAACTTTGGCATCTGATGCTATGGTGAAGTAAGAAGTTAATGCCTCACAGTTTCTGGACAGTCTCTCCGCTCAATGGATACTCTCCTATTTTCGGAGTTCTTGCAGTCCAGCAACAGCCTGGTATATTGGCTAGCACCTGGTTTGATAATAATTTAAACTGCAGTACCATATAG
This sequence comes from Oxyruncus cristatus, assembly GCA_013399855.1. Taxonomy (NCBI): domain Eukaryota; kingdom Metazoa; phylum Chordata; class Aves; order Passeriformes; family Cotingidae; genus Oxyruncus; species Oxyruncus cristatus. The sequence continues at coordinate 1,513,600 of VXAY01002317.1, forward strand.
TGATCTGTGTTATCTCAGGACCCACACACAGTAGTTTAAGTCAAATATGATAGAAAAAAACCCCAAAAACATGTGAGCTAAAGAGCTGGGGTGGTACCCTCAAAAATTACTTTAGATCAAATACTTAGAATTTGTCTTGAGGTGACCATAGTTAGAATGATGGGGAAGTCTAACATGGAGATGGACTTGTGAGAAAAGAAGCTGCTTTATGCTTATAATTTTAAGAAATGTGTTTATATGCAAATACATATACATGCTATCCAGCCTTCTAGTAGGTGGCTTTTTGGTGACTGTCATCACTCTTGTTATTCTTTGTTAAGGGAAAGCAAACCCACAAGTACAAGCTTTTTTTGTAAAATGCTTGAAGATTTATTTCGTTATAAAAAGCAGTTTCAGCAGCATTTGTTCTGTTGCATTGTTCTTGCCAGCTTTTGAGGAGGAGATATTTAACAGTTGGATATTAAAGTACATGGCTTGAAAACAAGATCAGGCCATATTTGAAGCCAGATACCTGTGTAAAGTAGTCACTGTTACCTACAATTGGTTCAGTTTAGAATTAAATCTATTCTTGCATTTTTGGCTTTCTTCTTTTTTCTTTCTCTTTTTCTATATCTAGAGGTCTTTGTCATTTGTACAAGGTAATTATTCTAATCTCGGACAATTCTTGCCTACCTTAAAACTTAGTTTACTTCAAAACCAAAAATTACATTTAATTTTTACTCTAGCACTGACATAATTTAAGATCTTCAGTAGAAGTGCCACGTCCTGACGTTTCCCACCTGATTGTCTAAACCATGTGCTTTCTTTTAGCTTCTTATGTCTCTTCCTTTATCAGGGGCTCTTCCTTCTTTTTGCAGATTAGTGGATACCTCAATCTACTGGCCAACACCATTGATAACTTCACACATGGCCTGGCAGTAGCAGCCAGCTTCCTGGTTAGCAGAAAGGTAAGGTTTCTGTGCCCAGCTGTGTACTGAACTGGAGAGGCCTTGTCTCAAGTGTGATGCAACGTGCAAAACATCCAAAGATGTGAGAAGTGCGCTCCTGTTTTATGGAGTTTTCTGAGAAAATGCAGACTACGGTAAAAACCAACTCTATCCTGATCCTCTAATGCAGAGCTTCTTCAAGCCTGGGACACGTTAGTCATTTGGACTGGCTTTGGGGGAAGGATTAGCTCATCTACTCAGAAGCCAGGCCAGAAATAGCATTGACCCCTTATATAATGAGGATGGTCACCTCAGAAACAGGGACATAGACAAGGAAGAGATGTTTAATGCTTTTTTTACTTCGGTTTTCAACACTGATGATGGGCTATGGGGTTTCCAGTGCCCTGAGCTGGAGGACCATGACTGTGAGAATGATTAACTCCCAGTCAACTCTGAACTTGTATAGGATCTGCTGTTACAGCTGGATTCCTGTAAGTGTATGGGACCTAATGAGACTCATCCAAGAATACTCTGATTGTTTCCTAATCACCTTCTCTCTGCTGCAGGTTGGATTCCTAACCACAGTGGCCATTCTCCTGCACGAAATCCCACATGAGGTGAGAGGGCTTTGGATCCTGCCTTTATGAGGATTACAAGGTGCTTCACCTACTAAGAGGAGGCCTGGGTCTGGTTAATATTTTCTTGTCCTGTTGAAAGCCGCTCCCTCTGAGAGACTGATAACATGGAAAAGCAGAAACAGTCTTGAAGCACTGGTCTTGCTGCGAATGCAACAGCCTTTGTGACTGAGAATTTAATATTCATGTGTATTAACTGTCAACTCTTGGTTTTCTTAGGTTGGAGACTTTGCAATCTTACTTCGGGCTGGCTTTGACCGCTGGAGTGCAGCCAAAATGCAACTTTCCACAGCTCTGGGGGGAATTCTAGGAGCCTGCTTTGCAATATGTGCTCAGTCACCAAAAGGAGCAGGTGAGGCTCCCTTGGACCTCTGGAATGGGGAAAGGAGGTGCTTGTCATCCCCACATGTGTATCTTCTCTTCCTTCAGCGTTGTCTCCTAAGGCTCTGCCTCAGTAATAACAAAAGCTTTCTGTATTTGTGCAGGCGAAACAGTAGCCTGGATCCTCCCTTTCACTTCTGGGGGATTTCTGTATATTGCCCTGGTAAATGTTGTGCCTGATCTCCTGGAGGAAAAGAATCCTTGGTAAGTGCTCCCTCCTGTTCTGCTGCAGCAATTCTTGCTGCCAGGGAGCAGGAATATAACCCTCCCCTCTGCCTGTTCTGGAAGCATGTGAATGCTGGCTTTCCAAATCCCATGGGCAAGGCTGGAATCAAAATAGACTGCTGTGCTATCTATTGCACTTATGGGACTACAAAGACCCTCTAAAACACAAGAACCTTTAACTGGGTCAGTCCCAAAATATTGTGCTAGAGCAAGTTCCTCAGAAACATGTCCATTTAGGACATCTACTGCCCTGTCTGTCTTTTCAGCTTCTGGCATGTACTTGTTTAGGGACTGTCTGAACCAGGGCCTCATAGAGGTGTGTATGTCTAATCATATGTGTATCTGTCCTTCCCATGCTCCTTTTTGACCTTATCCATTAGTTCAGGTTTCTGCAATCTCCCTTTGGCAGAAAGTTTGCATGGCTTTACTGCACTGTGTTAAGTGATACTTCTTATTATTTGGTTCTTACACTCTTGCTTATTGATTTATTTTTTTTTTAATTAGATGTCACTGGGGTGCTGTGTCAGTAGAAAGTAATAGTTTTCTTTATCATTCAAACATTTCATAGTCTGTCATTGTATCCCACCTCAGTCATCTCTCTTCTGCACTGGTGTGTGTATTCCAGTGTATTTGGCCTCCCCCTGTGTATTATTCTAGTTTCTTGCAGTCTAATTAAGGCTGTAGCAGGTCCAAATCCAGCTGTACCACAGTAAAGGCACTCTCTCAGATCTGCTGGCAGAGTTGCCCCTGAATGTTTCCTTTTATTTCAGTTGTAATGAAACGGGCAACTTAAGTGGTTTAAATAAGATGCCTTGGCTCACCTAGTTAATTTTGACTGAAACATTCCTGAAAGCTCCACAGTTATATCTGAGGAGGCAGGAACTTCTGGTGGAGAAATGTTAATGACTAGTTTGGGAGTTTGCTTTCAGGTTGGTAACCTCTTGTATTGGCAGAGGTTGTTGCCAGAGTGTGCAGAAGTGGGAGGTATACAGTCACTTCAATCCAGCATAAACCTGAGATAGTGCTAAAAGAATGGCCAAATTCATCATCTTGCTTTTTTTTTCCTTTTTGTAACTGTGATTGTTAGCTGGATGAGATCCCTAAAGTGTCTGTGACCTTGCTGCAGAAGTGTTGGTTCCCTTGTGAGTGAGAGGACAGGAATATGTACCTGAAGCTACAAGATCGAATCAGCTTAAGTTGATTTTGAAACCTGGAGTTGGGCCTTGCAGCTGAGTGGAACAAGTAGATGTCAGTTTATAGACAACATCTTTGCTTGGGGTGCTGGGAAAGAGTCTTCTCAGCTGTGTTAATGACTTTATACAGCTGTTGTGTTCTCCATGTGGTAGATTTGCAAGGGCGAAGGGCAAACAACAAATGATTTGAGAGCGTCTAGGTTGCTGCCTGTGGGGATTGGTCTGTGGCTCCTCCTAATTTTACTGTTTCTTTCCCAGGAACTCCCTGCAGCAAATTCTGCTCCTGTGTACAGGCATTATAGTCATGGTGCTACTTGCGCTCACAACTGAGTGACCTCTGCGCAGACCTCATGATGCCTCCCAGAGCCACCACAGTGACTCTGAGCTGTTACAAAGCAATAAGGAACACTAATGTTACTTCTTACGTGTGTGCGTGCAGATCTGGCTGCTAGTATGAGAAGCAGGTGAGAAAGAGGTCTGGGTGTGCAGGACTTCATTCCCTGGCTCTCCTATTCCTGTTCTGCTAAAATCCACACATCAGGGCTTCTGTTATTTTTTTGATTGGTTGGGTTTTATGGAGCGAAAGATGCACTGGGCAGAATTGAACCGAACAACTGCTCCACAATGAATGAATGATATTTCATTCAGTTCGTTGTGATGGAACTGCACCTCCCAAGTTCGTGTGTGAAAACAACAGAGGCGGTTCCTGTAGCTGATGAAGACTAAGGACTTCTCCTGACACTATAATGGCTGGAGGCAGAACAGGGATTACAAAGCAACAATAAACTAACAGCTTTAGCCAGAACTCCCTACCCATGAGAAGTTGATGGTGCTATGAGATAGAGGGGAAAAGACCCTTTCCAGCTTGGTCTCCGGCTTTTGATTGACATTGCTTGTTCCTAAAAGGTAGTATTAGCCTCAGCAGTCCAGTTCTTTTGGTCTATTTTGTATTTGTTTATGTTGAAATTGAGCCAAAAGCTTGAGGCACTTTAGGATAGGTCACTATAATTAAATGACTCAGCTTGGAGATTACTTTCCTCAGCCCTAGCCACTCCAAAAGCCAGCACAGCCTAACTGTTTATCTGATAAATGATTAGTAAATGTTTCTTCTATTGCCATACTACCAGCTCACCTACATCTGGAAGGAAAGACATGCAGCTGCTGTGACTGAGCTCTCTCTCCTCATAACCATTAGTTGAACACAGCTCTCAGCCTGCTCTTGAGACCTGAGTCACCCACCATCTGCCCTCCACCATGTTTCAGAATTTTTTTGAGGTGTAGCATGTTAGCCCTGCCTGACATGCTACAGCACCCCTAGACTGTCATGGCAGAGGTAGCTGAACACTACAGCCTGGCCAGCAGCTGATAACTCCTGGTAAACTTTTCCTCTGTTCAGTGTAGACTAATTAAGAGCATGCTATAACCAAAAACATAGATGGTAGCCTATTTCTGGGCTTCTTACCTCACAGAGATGTTCATCTATTGGGGACAAATGGATAAGGAATAATACTGACAGCTCTTAAGTGGGAAGGCTGAAACTGCTGGTGAAAATATTTAAAAAATATTTTTATAGAGAAGTTGTGTGCTAGGTAAGGAGAGAAAGGGATATGAAAGGGTGACGATAGGTATGCTTTAAGAGACGTCTTCTGTTTTGTGATGCTTGGGATAAAATTTTTGACAATTTGAGACCAATAAAAATAAATAAAATTTCTAGTGCTTTCCTGCATCCCAGCTCAGTAATTATGGCTGACCAGGCCATAATTCCACAGGCATATTTTATTGCCACAGAGATGTGCACAGTTACTAGATCATGTCTTCTGCAGAGCTTATCCTCACTTTGCTTAAATTTGTTTAAAAACAGGTCTAATTGAACTAGTGGAGTCACCAGGCACAAAGCAGGTGCCCAATGTCAATTGCACCAACTTAGCTCTGTCTTTAAACAGCTTTTGTAAATCACTGCAGCTCTCCAATCTGCACAGGGCCTTATCAAGAGGGCTCATACCTTTAGAGGGCAATTCGGGTCAGAGCAGCGAGGCAGGTGTGCTACCCACAGCAGAGGCATTTACTTCCCTAAGAGATTCCTGAACTGTTGACACAGTTCTTTTTTATGACAGCTCCTGTCCTACTTTTCAGCAAGCACTGGAGAGCTCATGCTTGCAGTTCTATCTGCCCAGGAACTGATGCCTGAAATTTTTCAGCTTTCCTTACCCCGGACTGACAGCAGTAACTAATTTCACTGCAACAGTGAGGGAGGCTTAGAGCAGTTGTTTTATTCCTCTTTACAAAGTTGCCTTCCTATGCCAACTACTCTTATCATTCAATTGTCATGAAGTCTGAAGGTAGCATGTGCTTCCCATTTTCCTGGAAGGATGATTAATCCAAGTAGTCTACAGGGACTGGGTGGGTATGCCAGCCTTCTAGTTCTAGCTTTGGGGGTTCCCCCCTGTCCAGGGACTGCAACTAAGTGGACCCTGTAATGGGACTCTGGAGGAAGCAGGTTTGCACGAAAAGATATGCCTGCTGTTTCTCAAGATTTCTTTCCCAAAATAAGGCTGGCATTTAAGCTGAGGCACTGCCAGGTGAGTGCCCATGAGTTGGCGTTGTTGCATCAGCACTGAGCCTTGCCAAGACTGAAAACCACAGTCAGGATTTTGCACTCAGCGTTCAGGAATGTAAAGTGGATGACACTGAAGAAAAAATTTCAGAGCTGTTTTTCTTGGCTGCTGCCACAGGCCTGGATAGTCTGTGGTTGTTAGGAAGATACCCTGGTAGGAGGTAGCATGGGGCTTGTGGGAGGGATAGTTTTCTACATCAGGCTGAGGATGGAGAGCCTTGGGAGGAAATGGAGCATCACTCCACCACATTTGTCACTTTTGGAAATACAGAAAGAATTGTATTTTCTAGCTCTATTTTTTCAGCTACTCTTATTCATTTTCCCACTTCATCTGTATTGGTCTGCTCTTCATGGAGACAATAGAGATGAAATAAATGGTTTTCCATGTTGGTTTATGTTGTTGGGGTTTTTTTGTTTGTTTGCTTGTTTTATTTTGTGTTTTTTTGAAGCTACTACTTTTCTTTGAATTAAAAGTTCAATTCCGATTTCATTTGAATTACAGAGCCATATCTCTGGGTTAGTTTAGAGAAGTCTCGGCTCTGTCTGGCTGTCAGACCTTCACAACTGAAAAATAGGTTCTAATCCAGTTTCTTCTTCGTGCTGCCAAGGAACTGTCATCCAGGAGCAGTGTGATCCAATCATAATTCTTGACTGCTGGTCTGGGTTCCTTGAAAATCATCACCAAATAAGTTTTTCCTCTTTCAGGGAAAAGCTTGCATGGTAACTGACTGTCCATAGAGTTTTGCAACCATACTTTGTTGTGATTGGTTATTTTTTTAATCAAAAATCTCAAGGCCTGTCTGGTAGCGATTAACACTAAGCTGGTTACCTGCCATGTAGAGCAAAGGTACACTTATCAAATTTTATGTGTCAGAATTGCCCAGAAAGAACTAAAAGGAATTTCTCTACCTTTCAAAAACATGGGTTCAGTACATGTCTTTTCCCACTCATTTGGAAGATTTTCTGCCTACAAATAATGGTACATGACTCTCAGTTCTGTAAGTGTTCTGCAAGAAGATGGAAAACCATAGCCCAAGAGCTGGAAGAAAATGAAGGCAGGTAGGTGATCAAGGGGCTGATTTCACAGTCTGTGGACTTTGCCAGCAACCTACATTTTGGAATCTCCGTTCCTGGATTTACCACGCTGTGCTCTTTGGCTGTGCTGGTACTAATTGCAGTAGCACAGAAAGGAGAACAATTGGAAGCAGTCTTGTCCATGGAAACTTTCTATGGTGATGGTTTTTCTGAGGCCTCTGTCTTCTGAAACTATAGCCTCAGGTGCTGATTTAGAGGTTGGGGCGACATAATGGGATTGCAGATTTAGGAAATGTGAGTATTTGGATCTTTCCAGGAAAGAGCTATTACAATTGAAGGATTTTTTTCATGTTATCTAGAGCAGTGATTGTATTTGAAAATTATTTTTCACTCTTCATGTGGAAGATTTAATTTAGCTGGTATGTGTAAGAAAATTCTTTTGACAGCAGCCCTTCCAATTCGTCTGCCTTGAAGGCACTAATGTGCAGCTGCATGGATGGTAATCCCATCTGTCCAGTGCAAACTGCAGAAGAGGATCATGCTGGAATGTGGTTAAAACAAGCTTTAGCTGTGACTGCTGCATGTTTCCACCAGGCCCAGTGCTCTAGGGAGATACGCGGTATGCTGTTCTGGGCAGTGTTGCAGGAGAAGTGCTGGGAAGGGTGCTTAGGCTGTACTTGGTGGGGAGGAGAGACCAAGAAGTGACAAGGGGGGGGAAGAATCAGAATCTCCTACAGTTGATCAGTTGCTCCTGGGAAACAAAGTACTTCTAACAAACAAAACTAAGGATTTCACAACTGGGCAATAAATTTTAATTTAGAGATATCAGTAGGTTGTTTTATCTGGGGCCAGAATTGACAAGACAATGGCCTAACAACTGGCTTTGGCATCTGAGTGATAGTGCTGGAGCTGGAGGTACAAGTTCCATACAACAAGCGGGATCAGAAGGGATTTTGTGCCCATGGAAATGCCGCATTTAACTAATGGCATGGATTTCGCCTGCTTCTCATTGCATAAAACAGATTGACATTTTTCAGCTTTTAAGGCCTTATTTTCCATTAACCGCTAATGAGGGTTTGAGGAGAAATCATCATCCAAACGTCAACAAATGCGTTGGGGGAGGTGTTTGTATTTCGCCTACATTTGAAAAACTGATGGATGCCGCTGCCCCTCGGTGTGAGCAGGGCTGACCTCTGCCCTTCTGCCCTCCGGGCAGGCCGGCTGGACGGGCAAGGGGAAAGCGTAGGGGGCTCCGCTCACCCGTTCCCCCGGTCATCCATCCCCTGGTAGCTGCCGGGAGCCGGACAGGGACTCGGCCAAGGGAGGGGGCCTCGGTCCGCGGAGCAGGAGCCCGGCGCTGTGGCGGGGGTCGGCGTCCGGGACTCCCTCGAGCCCGGCCCGGAGAGCCCTAGGGGGATGCGCCGGTACGGCAGGGAGCTCGGCGCGGTGCCGGGGCGGGGGGCGCGGGCCCGGTGTCCCTTCCGGGGGCGGTGCCGCGGGCGGCGGCCCCAGCCGGGCTGCAGGGAAGCGCCCGCCC
>VXAY01002317.1:1522615-1541551 GCA_013399855.1 Oxyruncus cristatus
GGCTGCCGCTGCTGGGGCGAGGACGGGCCGGCGGGAGAGCGCGGACGGAGCCCCGACCAGCCCCGTGGCGCCGGGTGTCCCTGGCGTGCGGGAAGCGGCGAGCGTGGCCCTGACCCCGTCCCGGGGTTTTGTGCGCCTCCCTCTCTGCTTAAAATGCTGCAGTGCTGGGTGGAACCACGTCCTCGGAAAGCCCCTTCGGCGGCCCAGTGCAGGGCCCGTTTCTCGAGCGTGGTCTCGGTGGGCGTCCTCCTACCCCTGGCACTTTCTTCTTATGGAGTGCTGAGAAATGTGCAGTATTGTTCATAGTGCTGTGATTTTTTCAGCAAGGTGAAAGGGACCTGTTGTTTCTGTTCTAGCAGTGGGAAGTTCTCATTGCTGCAATAGATTGCCAGGCTTTCATGGTGATGGATGTCACTCAGGGTCCCCTGGGTGACAGAAGAGAAAGATGTGGATCTTCTACTATTGTGGCACATGCTACAAAGCCAAGCAGGCCACAAAGTATGAATAAAATTCCTGCATTCGATGGTACAAATAATGTAGCGGGTTGACCCATGAAGCCAATGGGTTATGTATGGTTAATGATAGATAACGGGATTTGCTGTTCCAGCAGGTACATATTAGCACAGGAAGAAGAGGGACTGGGAGCAGTGCTTCCATTGAGGCACAAAATGTAAATGCTATCTTAAGAAAACAAGAGCAGTTCTTCAGCTTGGCTTCCAACTGTGATGCCAGTCCTGCACAGCAGAGGTTGGATAGACTGGCACTGTGAATCTTAGCTCGTCTTTGTCCCTTCTTTCCAATGCACAACGGTGACTCTTACTTCTAGAAAGTCTAGTGCTGTGTGCTTAGCTTCTTTCTCCATTTAATCTCATAGGATTCTTTTTATGCATTTTCATTTTTTAATTTCCATGTTCAGCTCCTTTCACTAAAAGGCAGCTGTTTAATTTCTTCCTATTAATTGTGGCTGTTTTGTAAAATATTTATCTGTTGTTTTGCTTCACATCAAGCAAAATGCTTTCAGCTCCCACTGAGATTAGCTAAGATGGGGGGAAGGAATGGGAGGAATACTAGTTTGGTCCTCAGTACTTCTGTTTCAGAGGTGTTTTTCCAACACCTCAACAATGAGACAGAGAGGCTCAAATCCGCTTTCTACATGGACGAGGGCATTACAGGATGGTGAATTATCTTCCTCAGGGTCTGATGTGTAAAACTGTAAGGACTCTAAATCCAAAAGGTTTTCTTTCTACTTTATTTCTTTTTTTCCCAGCTCTTCTAAAAACAGACCTTGCCTTTCCCTGCAAGCCTTGCTTCTTCATACTCTTTGCCTATTAAGTCTGCAGTTGCTACTATAAAGATTTAAGTGTCATCTTATAGAGGGAAATTATTAATAATAGTTTTTGTAGAATCAGATCTTTAAATAGATATGATTCACTTATCCCTTCCCCTGACCTCCTTTTCTAGCAGCCTTTCCTTGTTCCTGCTGTGTCTGTCTTTTTCTCTGACAACTGTGATTAAACAGCCTTTTCCAACTGACGGTCAGGTGTGGCTGCGTCTGAGCTGTTCTCTTTAGCATGGTACTAGATCTGGGCCTTCCAAAAAATAAAAAACAGGTGTTTTTTCTCTGGTGTGAGCTGAAGATCACTACTGTGTACCTCTAAAGGTCCTGCTTCCTCCTTGATTTGCATTTAGTTTTCAGCTAGCTCTTTGGTGATGTGTGATACCTTCTTATATTCCTAGTATTTCTTAATTTATAGATTTTTATAGGCTTTTAGTGATAGAGGAGTAGGTTTTTTTTTTCTCACACTCCTGTGGTAATTTTAGTTTGGGTTTATACTCTCCATTTTTCTTACTCTTTGGAATAAGATTTCTTTCTGTGTCTCTCTTGAATTCTGAATAAATTACTGAGTCCATAAATACTCTTATCCATTTAGATAATTGGATGGATTTTTAGTCCTGTATTTATCTGCTGCTATTAATACAAAGCGGTTCTGTGGAAACTTTCATCCTTGAGCATTGTAGCTAATGGTGCATACGCATACATCCATGTTTAAATGTAAGACGGGAATGATGTGTGGGATTTCTCTTAAAATGCAAAATCACCATTTTGGAACTGTGAAAAAATGTCTTGTTTCATTTTAAAAATACAATTAAGAAGGCAAAAGAAAAAATAATGTACAAACCACATGGGAGAAATGGAGATTAGCAGTCAGTAAGAGACAGCTGTCAGAGAAGTGAACCACTTCGTGGGAAAATTACGGGGATCAGTGTGTTTAAGGAGGGACTCTGTGAGTGCAAGAACTTAAGTAATACATCATCTTGTAGATCCTGTGCTATGTGGATTACACACTGGACAACTGATGCTACAACAAAAACCTTCTGCATGGAGTATTCTTAAGTAGTGAGGTCTTGCAGGGATTTATTATATCCTGTTTAGAGGTTTTCTCTACCTATTAGAGTAAAAATGTGTTGCTTACAAAATGGTGACAGGAGAAAATGATTAATTAGGACAGATCCATTCTAACAGGCTGTTTTGGATAACTTGGTGGGTTCATTTGAAAAACATGCGTTTTAACATCACTAAATTGAAAGAATTAAAAAGAAAAGGAAGGTTCATCACTATTGATAAACTGGGGATTTTATTGCTTTTCAAGCTTGCTCAGAAAAGTCTCTGGGATGGGACTGGTACCTCTCACATAGACTAAGCAGAAAAGATTTTTAGTACAATTATGTAGCTAAGAAAGTGAGGAGAACCACTAGATGCTTAAGCAGAGGAACACAACAGTTTGTGGCAGTAATGAGGCCCTTGAGAGAAAACTACTCAGTCCTGGTGTCTGTACTGTTCCCATTCTTTCCGACTGATGATAAATTGGGAGAGTTACATGACTGACTGTGAGGTCTGTAGAGGATCTACTATAGTGGCATGTTTAATAAACTCAATCTAGTTGGTCATGGTCCTTGGTAAGTATAATCAGTAAGCGTGATCTGTAAGAGTTATCATGGTATCTTGAAGGAAAGTTGATTTATTTGATCTGGTGGCCCTTGGGTGAAAATGTGGTCAGAGTGAACCCAGAGCTGCGATGCTCCTCACAATCTTGGGCAGAAATGGTAGGCATACGCCAGGGAGCTTCAGTGGCCACTTGGTCCAGGGCATAAGGGAGGGGAGGGCTAGACCTCATGTGATAATGAATTGTTAACTGCCCATGGCTGCTCATGATCAGGAGAGGATCCCTCCCAGCTGTGGGAGAGTCAAACTGCTCTAAGATAGGGCCGGGCCACATAGCAGAACTGAAGCCCTAAATGTCCTCCTTATAACTGGAACATAGGCAATAAAGAGAAGAAAACTCACGTTTCAGAGTTGGAGAGAGACAAAAACTAAACTAAGAGAAAGTCTGGGTGCGCTGAGCCCAGGATTACAAACTGAATGTATCACAGCAGGCCTGGGTCTATGTTTCCAGATTTCTGGCAGTTTAGGAACAAGGGACCTGTTCTCTGCTGGGTATCTGGCTATTCTCGCCAGCATTCTCTGATATGTCCCAACCTTCTTATTCAGTCAGGAGAAAGGACTCGTTCAGGGACACTCACATGTACTATTTTGGGTTGTGTGAGTTCCAAGGGTTGTGGGAGGGAAACCTGTCTGCATTTGCAATTGTGAAGGGTAAAAACCCCACATTGAGGACAAGGTGTTAGAAACAATGTTGGCTGTGAGAAGGCATGGGCATGTAGTTTGGCCATTAGAGTGTCAGTGTGACACTGCTGGATGCAGTTCATTGCAGTTCGTGTTTATCTTTTAATCAAGAAAATTGCACATGTAAAATGCACATTGTGTGATTTTTCACAGTGTTCTTTTAAGGCCCCTTAGGAATGCTGGGATCAGGCCGTCTGTCTGTCTAATCTTTTCTTGTACATGTGGTTTTTTGTAAGCTAATGACATGAGCACCTGCCCACTTCTGTCTTGTATTCTTAATTTACTTGTGTGCCAAAAAATACAACGCTCCCTTACTTGTTGTTTACCACGTGACTCTGTTCTCTTCAAGCCCTTGCCTGAAGGCAAAGGTTTTAATTTTGGCAGGCTTTCTTATGGTGCTTGTCTGACTGTATTATAAAAAAAAAAAAAAAAAAAAAGGGAATCACTTTGCTAGCAGGTTTCTGAAATGGAGGGCAGGATGCTGTCCCTATTCTATAGACTGGAATTTAAGGTATGTAAGGGATCAGGTCAAAGGACTTATTGGAGTACCTTTGAAATACCTTTGACTTCACAATAATTTTGAGACTGCAGACCTGATTTTGATTTTTACTTTTTTTTTTTCTTGAGTACTTAGAGAACAAGGTGTTATATGACTTTAAATACAGCCCTGTGGAGTACCTGGCTATAATTGTGTGCATGGCGTCTCTGCAAATGAGACCTAGAGATTCTCTCAGAAAATGGGAAACATGAACTAGCAACTGCAGATGCATAATCTGGCTACTGAAGATTGCCTGGGTGCATGTTACAGTTTTCTGGGAGAAAGTGGGTAGGTGTTCAGCTGAGAGATTCCCCCTCACTGCTTCCCCGATCCCCTGACTCTTGCCTGCCTATTTCAGCTTTTCTGGCAGACCTACATAGAGAGGCCTCTCTTGTTTTGCCTGTGGTGGCTCACAGCAGAGTGGGTCCAGCCTCTGCTATAGGGGGAATGGGAATCTTGTTGAAAAATGGCTTGTGCTGGTGTAGTCCAAAGGCCATCACCAAGCCCATGGATTAGAGGTCAGCACTGAACAACAGCCCTAAAATTTCTGAACTTCTGAGCTATTTTTTTTTTTTTTTGCAAACTTACTGTTTTAGTATAATTGTATGTGCTACCTACATAAAATTAGCACTTTGAATTACGGGGAAGAAAGGATTAGGAGTATTTTTTCTAAACCAAAGGCAGAATGAATTGATATTCAAAAACTTCTAAATAACCAGGTTTGTATAGGAAGGTGAAGAAATTTTAGTTTAAGTTTACATGTTAAACTCTTGGAATTATACAGAGCAAGTATTTTTCTCAGTGATGTTTTAGCTGAGGAGTCCGTAGCTTTGATCATAAGGGATGTACATCTCTAGTCTTTCCTTTTTCTTTAATGAGGTATAAAAATAGTAATCCTTGCTCTTATAAAAAAAATACTGCTTCATATATGCTACTTTTATAATCAGAATATGTAAGTGCATAGATCATATTTTAATGAGTCCAGTGCATTGTAATCTGAAATCTGATGTCATTAGTTTGTTCTGTATACATATTTCTCTATAACACATGTAAATCATGTCAATATTGAAATTGAATTCAGTCAGCAGTTACAGGTTAAATTTTATTAGATACTGTGATGTGCTGCTTATGGCCTAAATTCTTAACTGAATATCTACAGCCTTTGCAAATGAACTGGCATCTTCTGTCACTGGGTTGTCTTGCTGATCATTTGCTCAGGTGGCTCTAGAGGCTTGTCCTAAGATAAGTGCAAAGAGGGAGCGCTGCTCCGCAGGGTGGGGGAGAATGGCTGAAGGTGAAGGGCAGAACTCCGTGTATCGTGTCTCGCTGCCAGCGCTCTGTGGTGCTGGGGAAGCGTCGGGGAGCCGCAGCAGGGGAGGGGTGTGGTGGGAAGCACATCTGAGGGTGGGGGGGCGCTGGAAATGGGGGAAAATCCAGATCACCTTTCCCTTCCTGGCCTGATGGCTGGAAGTGGCTGGGCCTCTTGTATGCAACTCCTAATCTCGTGAAACAGGGGTTTCCTCTTTGCAAGTCCTTGCAGAAACCAGGTCAGTACACTCCCAGTAAACATCACGAGAACAAAATCGTGTTTCTCATTGCTGCGGGAGCTGCACAAAGCCCATTACTGATGTCTTTTGCAAAGCTGATCACTGAGTTTGCAGCTCTCTGCTGGTGATTGTTCATCAGCCTAATTAGTTCGTTGGCCAACTCATTGTTTTTGAATGGTTCTTCTGCCCCAACATTCAAATAGCGGTAATGACCCTGTAACTATTGTTTAAGGGGAACTTTTTGTACCGTTTAGCTTTTACCTTTCTGGCTATTCACTTCTACCCCACCATGCATGTTTATTCTCTCCCATTTTCTAAACTGAAAATCCCTTTCAAGAAGAGCATGCTTGTAGGTTCACATTTACATGTGGGGTACACTTTTCTTTAAGCTATAGTGGAAACAGGCCTACCTGGCTACTGTTGTTCATTGAAAATAAAGCAAAGAGCCAATGATTATTGGAGTGAATTCAAATGATTCTCCCATGCAGTTCACTTCCCAGCATTCATTCAAAATTTTCAAAGTGGTTCAACTCTGTCTTAGAGGCAAAGCAAGTCCTCTTGGTACTTGGCCACGTTCTTGTGTCTTGAGACATCCCATAGCAGTTCCTCTAGGAAGCTTATGAAGATGCTTTTGGCCACTGTCCTTAATGTTTACTTTTAGCTGTTGCTTCTTGGAGCTTGCCTGGATCAGCACCTAGCTTCCTCTTTGCTGGTGTTTCTTTGTAGCAAGGTTCCCTCCCCTCCTAATCCCAAACCTTTGAAGTAAACAGCTCTTTTTTTGGTTACATTTGCTCTGTAACTGAACTAAAGCTTGTCCTGTGTGAGTTCTGCTGGGCCAGCCAACTCAACAGCAAGTGCACGGCACAGGGCTTTCGTGCTGCTTCACGCTGATGTTTCTTTTACAGGAGTTATCCAGCGCTGCACTGCTGTGAAGTACCACTACACCTCCAGCTCTCTGCCTCGCAACTTGCCCGTCAACATCACAAACACAATCCGGCAGGATGAGTGGCATGCGCTCCGTAAGTAACCCAAAGCAGGGTACGAGACTGTTTGGATTACTTCATGCCTTAATGTGGTGCCAAGTGAGGGCTCTGAGTCACCTAGCTGACACTGGGCTCTAAGCATAAATACACATTTATTAGTGAGGAAGTGCAAGCAGCCGACAGTATAATTGGAAGGGGACATGAGGTTTGGAGGGGCTTAAAGATTGAATTCAGGAATACAGGTGTGTGTGGAGTGTGCTGCAAGGTGGATCTGGGGACAGACAGTTCTTAGCTGGCTTACAGCAAGGGTGCTGCATCACCGTATAGACCTTTTTGCATTTTTCTGTGTGCACCTGGTGACCTGGTGAAACTCCCTGGTGACCAACTATTTTAGGGAACATCTCCATTTGTCCTTTCAACCTCCTGTTACCAGCACCTGGCCCACAAGCTGCCTTATGCCCAAGTCCTTCCCACACAGATAACTGACCAGTAGCCTGTGACTGAGAATGATTTGATTTTTTTCTGCTCCTGCTTTTCTGGTTTGTTTTTTTATTATTTTTTCTATTGCCTCACATAATTCAGCCTAGCCCCTGTCATGTGAGAGTCAGTGCCAAGGAAATCTTATTTCAGCTGGAGACTCAACTAGGAGGAGACAAGAACAGCAATTTTACTATAGATGACAAAGTACTCTTCATATCACTGGTACCCAAGCTTTTTTTTAGAGCTTGTTACTGGAGATGTTCCCATAATACTGTATTGATCCACTGTCTGCTTTGATCCTCCCGCTATTCCTCTTTTCAGTTCATGTTGCCTTTCATGCCCTATGACACCTAGTCCTTTAGTTCCCTTCAGTGTCCCCACTTGCTTCTTTTGTTTCTGTTTTCAGCAGACACTCCTCCAACAAACTCTATCCCAAAGAAAGACACCACACCAAAAAAAGAAAAAAAGCCCCTGCAGTTTTAGCATAGTGCTGAGTTCATAATACACCCCTTCTGTCCCATGTTGGGCAAACTATCTCGAAGAAGCTACAGGAGGAGGAATCCATAGGTGAAGTATAAACCTGAGAACCAGTAAATCTGTATCTGTCTGGACTCTCCCCTGGCTGTCCTGTCTAGGTGCCACCATCTTCATGTCTTCTTTCTTGCTTTTCTCTTTTCTCTTTCTTCAGATCTGCGGAGGATGACAGCTGGCTTCATTGGCATGGCAGTCTCCATCATCCTGTTTGGGTGGATCATTGGTGTTCTGGGCTGCTGCAAACAGCAGGAGCTTATGCAGTACGTGGCTGGGCTGCTCTTCCTAATGGGAGGTGAGAGCCTTTTGCTTCTGGTCCTCAAGTCACCACATTCAATATTACTGCCTTGTAAAAGTCAAGTCAGCCCACAGCAAGCACGTGAAGCAGCAAAATTATTTAGTGCAGCAAACTGTCAGCATAGTGCAGAGTTACGATTTCCAGCAGTACGCAGGATCTGTGATTGCATGGGTATTTGCATGTTTCTGAGTAGACCCCAATGTATGTGTATGAGCCTTCTGCTCTCAAAAGCTGGTGTGTAGCCCCAGGGATCATGTGCACAATGAGCACAGTCCTCCTTCATGCTCCAAATGTGCAGCCTGAGGCTCCTGTCAGATAGCTCAGCTCAGTTTTCCCTAGGGAATCATAACAAACAAGCAAACAATTTGATTTGGAGCACCTTTCTGATACTCAAAGATGAAGTGTAATGATGGAGTCCAAACCCAGCCAAGCCTGGGAGAACATTGGTCCAGTGATAAAGATATGAACTTAGTGCTTGCCAGGTGTGTTAGATTTGTGTGTCTTGTCTGGGAGCAGACTTTCTGGGTGGCCAGAGGTTTTTCTGAACTTTGATTGTTCAGCTTAAAAATGGTCAGTATTTTATCTTTATTTGAAAGAGACATAGTAGCAACAACAAATGTACCAAAAGGGTAATGTACTGAGATGCTCTAAGGGTGGGGTGCAAGCAGTAAATATGCAATTTTCACGTATGAAAAATTGCAAATTACCTAAAAGCCAGACCTGCTACCCTAGAGGCCCAGTATCAGCATATATAATGGCTGCGAGGAACTTCTTGGTTAACAGCATCTCTATCACCTGAACAAGTAGGTGTGACCCTGGTTTGGTGCCTCTTTTGGGGTGAGGTGTGTGGGGAAATCTTCCCTTGCCATAAACAAGCCTTCTCAAGGAGTGCTTTTGGAAGGCTGCACAAAACCCACCCTGCTGACATGGTGTGATGCTAGAAAGGCTTCAAGTTAGGATTGTGCTGTCCTTGATCATCTTATGTGCTGCTTAACTGCAGTTTCCTTTGGGAACATTGTAGTTTCTTTATTGCACAGCAATCAACGAGTAAAGTATTGTAAGTGGAAGAGGTAGACTGGGTCCCCTTCGAGTGCTTTTGCACTTAGTGTGATGGGCATGCTGTCAGCAGTAAGAGTGGTCATTAGTATTTAGACATAAATGTACAGCTGGAGAGAATAAAATGATCACCTCGAGTCTAGTGTACTAGTGCATATTAGACATACTGAAGTGCCTTGCATTATGTTTCTTAGGGGTTTTTTTCTCCTCTGTAGGTGTTTAGTGAATGTGTAGCAGATGACAAAATCCTGGGCACTCTCTATGGGCCTAGGGTACAGCTGGCAGAAGTATGGGTGTTCCTAGTAGAAACCAAGCAGTGCTGCACTTGCAGCCATGGGATTCAGTATTTACCTTCCATAGGAAAAACTGCTTGAGTACTGTCTGGAACCTGATGACATTAGTCATTGGAAATAGTCTCAGGAGAATCAAAGCATGATGAACTACACATGACTGAGTTCAAAATTGCAACAGAGGGAGCTAAGACAATATTGGTTATTTGTGAAGCAAGGTATCCTGCAGTCCTACATATTTTCCCTTTTTTTTTTTTTTTTCTCTGCCTTATAATAAGAGTGACTGGAAGGACTGAAGAAAAAACCCAAGGGTAATTCTTGATTTTGAAAACTCATGACTGAAAATACCTAGGGGAAAAAACCCAGCGCATAATTAACCTGTCTGAGGGCAGTGTAGAACCCTCTTGCTTTTCTCCTGCAGGTACATGCTGTATCATCTCACTCTGCACATGCGTAGCTGGGATCAATTTTGAGTTATCTCGCTATCCTCGCTACGTCTATGGGCTGCCAGAGGACATCAGTCATGGCTATGGCTGGTCCATGTTCTGTGCCTGGGGAGGGCTGGGCCTCACCCTGCTGGCTGGGTTCCTCTGCACATTGGCCCCATCACTCAACACTTCCCGGGCATCCGTACAAAAACCCAGACAAGAAAACGGGGCTGTGTGACCCTGGAGGAAGTGAGGAGAGACTCTGGAAAGTGCAGCCTGGGCAGAGCTGTGGGTTAACACCAGGAAGAGGTGGCATGTTGGCGAGTGGCGAGCAGTGCCATAGCTGTTGAAACACCAGCCCATGGGATGCTGCTACAGCCTCCAGTCGCAGACACGGACATTGCAAGTAACTCCAGGTTTGAATTATGGGCAACTTGATCATTGATGGTTTAAGGGGGACAGTTCTTTCAATTTGTTTTTCTTCTGTTTACAAGGGATTAAGTCCAAGGCTGTGTCTTTTTTTGTGCTGTTTTTTGAACTGTACCTCCATGGTCCTGTTATTGTCCAGTTGTAAAGGATGTTTACGCACCAACTCTATTGCTGCAGGTCTGTAATTCAGACCCAAATTAGGGTGAGGAGCTAAGTGAAGTTGGCTTGAACACTTTTGCAACAGGCATGTCTAGTGTTGGCTCAGGCCATCCTTTCCCAAAAGAACCTTGATCTAAGCCGAGGTTTAGGCCAAAGAATTAGCCCATTCTTAGTATTAATTCATTTAAATCAGAAACCTGTGCTATTCTTTGCTGTGGTATCATCTACTTACTCACTACAAAAGCTGTTTTGAAAAGGAGCCAGCAAGACTCCAAGAAAACTCTTACTGGCTTTAGGAAAGGAGGGGAAAGTTTTTCTCAGCTTCTTACACAGGTAAGGTTACTCACTTGGCTAACTAACTACCCTTTTTGTAATGGGGAGATGTATGCAACAGGCAGCTTATAACTACTCCACTACAGGTGAGGGTATGTTTCTCAAAATATGTCATAGTTTGAGCTGCCAGGATCAACTTTCACCCCCCAACTAACTTGTGGGTGCACTCCCGTTCTGTGAAAGGAGATGAGTAATCCTCCCCAAGCTCAAGTAACAGTACTGCTAAAATAGCAGATGTGCAGCCCCCTCTAATATTAACGTCCAAAGGAACCGCAGTGTACTTTCCTCAGGAATGTGTGGCTTCTGCTCACTTCTCCACTCACCCTTTCTAATGTCCAGTGGTTCCTGAGCAGTGTGTCAAGAACACGCATGTTCTGCTGGAACAAGATCCCCCTCCAAAATGACACTAAGGACCTTGGTACCAGCACAAGTACTAGGGCTAACTCAGGAACATCAGCCAAAGTACTTTGGGGTGCATTTTTCTTTCATTCATCGATTTATTTTTTTGTGCCCCCTCCACCTCACATCCCTGCCCCTCTCCCAAGCGTCCAAAAACTGCACAGGTAAAGATGAGATGGCCAGCATTTGGAGATGTTTACATTGTATTTAAAATACAATACAGTGGCATGTAAGATACTTAATGCTAAAGTCAGTGTATTTATGAAAAGTGTAATTTTTAAATGGAAGTTGTAATTCTCAACTGGCATTAAAAGTACTGAAAGACTTGCTCAGTGGATGGAAACTTGAATTCTTTATGACTAATCACCAGACTGATTCATCAGAGAGCTCACATACATACCAGCAATGGTGTTAAAGCTTCCAGAGTTAAGTTCAAAGACAAAGTTAAAGCATCATTCTCGTGTGAATTGTGCTCACGTCTCCCTTGCAAAATGCGTTTTAGTTCAAAATATTCAAACTCTAACAAAGCTGTAGAACGTTCACTGGCTGCACAGGTAGAAACCGGGGATGCTATCTGAGCTGCAGCTCATCAATGTCAAAGTACACTTGCTGCAGTACAACCTGCTGGTCCTCATCCAGAAGCAGCAGAGCAGGATTTAATCCAGTTCTAACAGGAGCGTCCAAAAGCAGCATAATGGGCACCGTGGAGAGAAGTTTTACAACCTCCCTTATACAAATGTAGAATCACCGAGCAAGGGTGACAGCCCCAACACATCACGGATTTGTTTTTAAAGGGAAAAAATGCTTTATTTTTTCCAGACAGAAAGTAAGTGATACAGTCCGCTCTGGTCCTGTCCTCTGCCAAGGCCACAACCTTGACTGGGCAGAGATCAGGCATAGTACTGCAGGTTGGCTTTTTTCTTTGCTTGAACCTCCAGGATTCCTTCCATGTAGTCCTCGTGGGTGAGCTCCGTAGCTCCACGGCGGAGAGCAATCATCCCCTGCCCAACAAGACAGTATTTAGAAAGGGAATGTGAGCACCACATCAGTTCCAAGTAATTACTCCACCTTAGCTTTCGCATTTCCCTCCCTTCAGTGCTGGCTGCTGTAGGGGAATACTTACCGCTTCAACACACACAGCCTTGCACTGGGCTCCATTGAAATCATCTGTGCAGCGAGCCAGTTCCTCATAGTTCACATCAGGGCTGATACGAGCACAAGAGGGGAAAAAAAAGTCTGAACATGCACCAAATAAAGAAAGCAAGGCAGGGAGTTTCCTTAACCCAACACTGAGCTCTCAACAAGTGACTGCCAACCACTTCTCAGTCCTGAGGTACCACTGTGAGTGACAAACATAGCCCCAGAAGGCCATACCTGACATTCATTTTTCGTGAATGGATCTGCATAATTCTGGCTCTGGCCTCCTCATTAGGCATTGGGAATTCAATCTTCCGATCTAATCGTCCAGAGCGGAGCAAAGCTGGGTCCAAGATATCAACCCGGTTGGTTGCAGCAATCACCTAAGCAGAATTAGGATCATCAGTGTGAGGCACCTGGAGAACAGGCCTCTTCTCCCCAAGGATCCACCAAACTTCTTCCCTGGACATCGTTTTCCATCCCCTGCTAGAGTGCCCTGGACCTCAGCAGCACTCCCTGCCAGATCCCAACCTTGACTTGTGTGTTGGGCTGGAAACCATCAAGTTGATTAAGTAGCTCCAGCATGGTCCTCTGCACCTCCCGGTCACCAGCCTTCTCACTGTCAAACCTGAGGAGGAAACAAGGGTAAAACTATCAGCATGAACCTGACCAACCTGCCCTTATGTTTTTAATCACATCAAAAGACAGAATGACTGCAGTTCATACTCCTTGGCCAAGGGCTTCCAAATTTCTCCTTGAAACTACAAGGAGTCCTACCATGATGAGGACTGCAACTAGAATAACTGTCAGCAGCATCTGAGTCTTATTAAGTCCTTAGAGCTAATGCAGCTCATGCTGCCCAGGCCCAAGTAGTAAAGGAGAGTGAACATCTCCACGTGCCCGCGGCAGTGGTCACAAAACAGTTCTATACAGCAGGAGACTACCAGATATCAAGTCTCATGAATGTCACTCATGAGCTAAAGGACTGTGGCAACTGCTATGTGCAACTGTGTTTACACTCTTGTTTCTGAGCAGGCCATGCTTTAAGCTTGGCTCTGCTCACATACACAGAGAGAGGGGGCTGCTCCCAAGAGCTTTACAACATGGCCTACACCTCACCTTTTAGTGCCAATGGCATCCAGTTCATCAATAAAGATGATGGAAGGAGCTTTTTCCTTCGCGAGAGCGAAAGCATCGCGTACCAGCTTAGCTCCATCACCAATGAACATCTGCACAAGTTGTGGACCTGCAAGCTTCAGGAACGTAGCCTGGGAAGTGAAAGAGAATCCTATGCCTCATTTCTCAGTAGGTCAGTTAGGAGTACTATAAGAAGCCCTTAATTAAAACAAGCAAGCAAGCAAACAGAAAATCTCAGCCTTTGTAACACCCGTTTGTATGTATGACCGCTCTCTCCTTGGAGTTGTTCATATTCTTTGTCAGATACTATTCTACAGCAGCACACACTTTCAAAGGTTTCTTTTACCTTGGTCTGGGCAGCACATGCTCGAGCTAAAAGTGTCTTCCCTGTTCCTGGAGGCCCGTACATAAGGACTCCTTTGGGTGGCTGTATACCCAAATTTTCAAATTTCTCCTTATGATTCATTGGCAGGACAATGGCCTCCACGAGCTACAGCAAAAGAAAAACATTAATATATAAACCTATTCTTCTCCACAGATCCAGGCTGCCTGCTTTTAAACTGAATTTTAAAGACTGTTGTCCTCCATCACACCAGAAACTACACATGAAGTATCACCTCTTGGATTTGTTTATCCAGCCCCCCGATGTCACTGTACTGCTCTGTGGGCCTCTCATCCACCTCCATGGCTTTCACACGTGAATCATATTCGGTAGGCAGAGTCTCCAGGATCAAGTAAGAGTCTTTGTTCACCCCCTGTAAACACAAGTCCTTTGCTTTTAACAGGCCCTTCAGATAGCAATTAATAAACATGCAATCAAAGATGATTTACTAGACGTCAGGGATGCAGGAATAACCAGGTTTGACACTGCTGCTCAACAAATCACCACAGCTTGGCACAGTGGATAATGCCACAGTTAACCTACCACATTTTAAAGAGTGGTCCAAATTACTTACAATACAAAAGACTGGGTTTAGAAAATTTACTAGATGATCTCTGAATTTTCAGCACCTAATTTTATGTGTAAAGAACACAAATCCTAAATTACTTTTCTATACTACAAATATGACTGAACCCATAATATCTTTCTAATAAAATTTTAGTAAAGAAATGGTCTTGGGGAAACACGGACAGATTTCTTTCCTTTCTAAAGGGTAAGACATACACTATTTTCTCACCACCATCATATCTAACCATCACAACAGCATCACTCACCACCAGGTCTCCAGGCTTCAACTTCTCAGCATCAACCAACCCAATAACAGGTAGGAAATATGTCTGTAGGAAAGAAACCAAAGTAAGCAAACTCAGATGTACTAGGAAAAGCTGCTTTGCATCACTCCTCACACCTGGCTGGGCACATGGATCTTACTTGACGTGTGGAGGTCTTGATCACAGCACACTTGCCCTTTCTCTGGGAATCCAGGTCAATGTTTGCTCCATCCTCCTCCTGGTCATTGGGGTCAACATCCAGCAGCTGAAAAACAGAGTGAAAGGCTTTATGAAAATGTAACTAGGCTAGCAGAATGACCCCAGGATTAGTGCTTCTAAATTGCATGGAGTGGGAGAAGTAAAACTTTCCATCATCCATCAGCAGTAGAATCCTGAAAGCATTAAAGCCCTCCTGTAAAAATCAGTTCCTTCCTTTCCTCCAGAAGCTGCACACAACAACGCATAGAAAGACATTACAAAGTTCAGAACAAAGTGGTAGCTAATGGCAGTGATTCCTTGTCCCATAAGCAGCTCACATTAAGTTTTAAGTTCATTAAGTTTTAAAACAGTACTACAAACCAATCCTGTTTTTAAAAATAGAAAACTATCAGCATTTTTTTCCTATCATCAAAAGTACAAAAAGAGGGTAACAGAGCCACCGTCTTTCAGAAACTGTGTCACAAGTTTCAGAGAGCACGTACAGAATTTCACATGCCCAAGTCTACACTTAGGGGGGCTGTGTCACCCTCTGATGGCTCTAACATACAGATGAACACTAGCCAAAGCTTAAGGAATGATCCAGACAAGAAGTGGTCAAGTGACGTGCACTTCCAGGTCACAAACAGAAAAACCTGAAAGTGATGCTCCAGAAGCATCAGTAGTTTGAGAATACTCCATGTCTTGAATCACTGCAGAGCTCCCCTGCCTTTCTCCCTGTCACTATATACGACACACAAGTCTCACGTCACTGTAGAAGAGTTCACCCCTCTCACCTCAATAACATTGGAGACAAGGTATGGCAGGGTTTTGTTCACTTTGATCTTCTCACTGTTCTCTTTGATCTTGTCTTTCATGGCCTGAAGCTCATGGGTCACTCTCAGTACTTCACTCTTCATGATCTGGAATCGGTACACAGAGGAAAGAAATAGGAATAGTATCAGAAGACAAGACAAAATTCATTTATTATTCCAAAAAGTAAACAGTTATAAAACCTAAAATTTTAGGAAACAGTGGATATAAAGGGAAATGTAACATAAAAAGAGGAAAACCCAGCAAATTAGCCAAAACTGGTTAGGAACACAGGCTACACAGTCCATTCTGGTCTCTAACTAATCAATAACCCCAAGGAATTTCTTCCCAGTGTCACCTGGTAGCCTTAGTCTGATCAATGCATCAGCTTACTGGGTTGTAATGTGACCTAGATAACGATTTGACCCAGACAAGGCAACTGTGGTTTGATTGTGATTTTTTTAATATATATAGCTACCCAGGTAACTACATACACACACACAGGCATCCATATACACACACCTATTTTACAGTTATGTTTTGCAGGGGATTGGAACTAGATGATCTTTAATGTCTCTTCCAACCCAAACCATTCCATGACTCAGCCTGGAGAAGAGAAGTTTCCAGGGAGACCTCACAGTGGCCTTTCAGTATTTAAAGGGGTCTTGTAAGAAAGAAGGGAACAGACTTTTTTTAGTAAGACCTGTTGCAAGGGGTAATGGTTTTAAACTTAAAGAGGGAAGATTTAAAACAGATATAAGGAAGAATTTTTTTACAATGAGGTTAGTAAAACAGTGTAACAGGCTGCCCAGAGAGGTGCTGGATGCCCCATTCCTGGAAACATTCAAGGCCAGCTTGGACAGGGCTCTGATCAATCTGGTCTAGTTGAAGATGTCCCTGCTCATTGCAGGAGGGTTGGACTAGATGACCTTTAGAGGTTCCTTCCACCCTAGACTATGATTCTACTAACTGTAAGGGAAAAAAACTCTAAGAAAAGAAGTTCTGTACTCACCATCCAACAGTAAGTATGTTTATACCCAAGACTAACATACCCAATACAGGTATTTCATAGTGCTGTCTGGCTGATGCCCACCTTTTTCTCCCTTTACTGGTTAGTCATACAGTTTGCAAATACACAGTTTGAGATCCCCACTGAAGTGACTGTAGCACCAGGAGGTCTCAGGAGAACTGGTCACACCTGAATGGGTGTGATTCTGTTTCATAGGGAAATCCACTCTTCTCTGAGAAAATATCTTTTTAAAACTCTTGATGCCTAAGCATAATACTGTGCTGTAACACATTCACAGGACAAAACTTTTACAGGAGCCAATACAGAATCTGTCATGTAAAAATGCAAAAAACTTATAAATTTGATTTAATAAGACAGTCTACAAAACATTCAAGAAAAACTGCATGGGAGGATGCCAATAAACATTTTGCAATTATGAAGCTCTTAGCATCAAATGAAGAAAGGTACTTTTAGTCCTTACTGTATTCTGTAATTTAAAAATAAGACACACAATTACCTTTACTGTCCTTAAAGAATAAGAAAGTTAATAAGTCAGAACTACTTGTGGAGCCTGAAGCAGTACACGATAAAGTTGCACTGCAGAATTTATGCAGTATTTTATCTCAGTACTGCTAACATCAGGCAGCAGACAAACTTATACTAAAGTTACAAATGCTCTTTTATGCAAAATGGGTCTTTCTTGACACAGGTCTATCTAATTAATATCTTAATGAATGAACAAGACAAGGAGATGGAGTGTATTCTCATCATGTTTGCAGATGACAGCAAATTGGTGGGCATAGTCTTAAGGGCAGGACTGCCACACACAAGGACCTTGAGAGACTGGAAGAACAGGCACACAGGAACCTTACAAAATTCAAGGACAAATGCAGAGCCCTGCAGCTGGGAAAGAAGTGCATCTTCTTTCACCAGGCTGGTGACTGGCTGGCTGGAAACCAGCTCTGAGGAAACAGACCTTGGGGTGTCCATGGACAGCAAAGTGAACAGGAGCCAGCCATGTACTCTGACAGCAAGGGTGGCAAACAGCATCCCAGGCTGCACTAACAGGAGTGAAGGCAGTAGATGGAGAAAAGTGATCAGTCCCCTTTACTCTTGTTAGATCTTCTCTAGAGCACTTGATCCAGTTTGGCCCCCCCATACAGTAAAGACATTAATAAACTGGACTGAGTTCAGCACAGAGCCACCAAGATGGACAGGGGGCTGGAGCACAGCCCCTCTGAGAAGTAGCTGAGGGAAGTGGGCTAGTTCAGCTGGAGAGCTACTGGGGAAGGTATCAAGAAGACTGAACCAGACACTTCACAGTAGTACACGGTGGGTGGATGAGACAACAAAGACTGAAACAAGAGACGCTCAGCCTCTACGTACAGCAAATCTGTATCCTCACGAGGTCTGTCAAGTGGTGGCACTGAACATCCAGAGAAGTGGTGGGATATCTGTCTTCAAAGGCTTTCAAGATTCAAACGGATAAAGTCCTGAGTAGCCTGGCTTATGGGTCACTCTGCTTGGAAAAGGAGCTCGGCCTAGAAGTCTTCCCAAGTCCCTTCCAACCCGAACTACCCGATGATCCTACCCGTGTCTCAGGCCACAGAACAGATCTCCCGCTCCCCTGTGCCTACGAGGCAGAGACAACCGCCCACTCAGCTTCCTCGGGTCCTTGCTCTCCCAGTGTTTCCACCCTCGAGAATCACCACTCCTCAATCTGCCGTTCTCGATCTAGTTAACCGCGTCTTTCCGCTGCCTTCCCCGCTGCCCCGTGCCTGTGCTAAGCCCGCCCCGAGCTCCAGCAGCGCGAGGCTCCCAGGGCCGGACGGCCCGGCCGCGCTCCCCGGCCCGGCGGCGGCCCCGAGGCGCTACCTTGATCTCGCTGTCGAGGAGGCGGGTGCGCTGCACGATCTCCTCCGTGGACATCTTCAGCACCTCCTCGCCGACGCCGTCCTGGGGGGGCACAACGGCAGCGTCACCCTCGGCCCGGCCTCGCCCCAGCCCCATGCCCGCCGCCCCCGGCCCCAGCTCCGGTCCCTCACCTCCGACTCATCCCACACCGACGCCATCTTCCCGCCGGGCTGCGGGCGCGCACCGCGCGGCGGGTTCGGAGCGGCAGATTCTGCACTGCCCTTCCCCGCTCAGGGCGGGAGGCGGCGGGACGGGCGGCTCAGGGGCCCTGCGGCCCCTCCTCTCCCTCGGCGCTGCCGCCTCCCGGACCGCGGCCCCGCCGAGCGCGGACGTGCCGAATCTGCCGGCGGGGCGGGAGGGGAG
>VXAY01002317.1:1541563-1574510 GCA_013399855.1 Oxyruncus cristatus
CCGGAGCCCGGCGGCGGAGGGAGCCGGGGCGCTCTGCCGGAGAAACCCTTTATTACAGTCAGTGCCCGTACAGAGGAGCGAGGGGGAAGGCAGCGGAGTTGGGCTGAGTCACAGTGAGCCACGCGCAGGGGAGGCCGAGGACGCCCCCGCGGCCGCCGGTGGCCCCGCACAGCGCAGCGGGGCCCGGGAGCGGCTCCGTCAGTGCCCGCGGCCCCGCCGAGCCCCGCGGGCGGTCACACGTAGCCGGGTTTCACCGACAGGCGGCGGCAGTTGGGGCAGCCGCGGGTCCCGTTGGTCTGGAGGCACCTGCAAAGGGAGGAGGTCGGTTCGGGGCGGCTCCGCGGCCGGAGGCACCCCCAGCGCCGCTCCCGCGGCTATTCCCCACCACAGCTTTCCCCATGTTCCCTCCCGCCCCGGGCAAAGATCTGAGCTCTTTCCCACCCCTTGCGTAGAGGCACTTTAGCACGTTCCTCTACAGCACTACGTTTCTGTGCTGCTGGAGGCAAATCCACAGAGTTCATCGGGCATCTCTTACTGCCCAGCAGTCTGATCCTAATTTTGGTGCCAGTGTGAGGCTTTGTTTTTAAATCCTTAATTTTCAGAATTAAGTGTTTTGGTACTTTCATCTTTCTTCTAAAAATGAAATGACAGTACAGCTAACTTCTGTCATGGCAGTAGCACAAAAACAGGCTGAACAACTTCACCTCCACGTGTCACGAGCCAAGAAAGAAAGAGGGGAGTCGGGAAAAATCCAAACTGCCCCTGGGAGAGAAGAATTGATTCCACAAGAGGAATCAAATAAGAATCTTGGCTGAATACCTACAAAGTGAGGACACTGGAGAACAATCATTTAGAGGACAGAAGTGTGAGTGTGATGGATATTATGGCTTCATCTCACCCTTCAGGGCCATGAGACTCACAGCACTGCAATGGGATCCTACAAGGCATAGGGAAGCAAGACAAAAGCATGCATAGGACTGTCCTACTCTGGACATAAACAGCTCTTTCCTATGACTAATGTCATGACAACCATCTTCCAGCTAATTACTTTAAGTGGAAGAAGTGGGAGCAAGGTAGTGCCTGGAGCTGGTTGTTCTTCTCCCCAATGGACTCTCCACACATGCCACAGTACAGCTCCATCTCCTCCACGCATTCATGGAACTTCACGACATGGTCACGCAATTCTCGCTGCTGCTCTTTTGTGCGATAGATCCTTTCACACAGGCAGTGGAGCTTCAGCAGTCCAAGCTGCACATGGACAGAAACATAAGAAAAGTGAACAAGGTGAAGACAGACCAGAAGTACAAACCACTACAGCCCCATCAGGCAACTGGAGAAACATCAGCAGAAAAAGCTGTCCAAGGGATAGGATCAGTCATAAGGACATTTGGTCTTTCAGCACTTCTTGCTATTAACCCTACTTCTTTGTGTCACAAAAGGTGACACCAGGTTTGAAGCACTCTGCAGCTCTTTCATTGATGATTTTCCTGAGCTACCCACAACACACTGTATTTAATTTCCCTATGCCTTCAGCCAGCACACAGCTAAATTGCTGCTGAGGGCAAAAATATTTTTTCCAGAGGAGACCCCTAATTCTCTAGCTCTCTGCTTGTTTCATACCTCATTCTTACTGCTTCCCATTCCCCTCTGCTTATCCCACTGTAACTCCTCACTCACTTTTCAGACTTGCACACTGATGATTATCTGTGCAACAGCCCATGAAAAACCAAAGCAAGTCCCAGGCATTGACTGATTAATACAGACATGTTAATAAGCAATAACAAGTCTGGATACTTTAATGCTTGACTTCTTATGTTGCCTGAGAGCAGACTATGAACAGTGCTGAAGAAAAGCTGTAGGATCCTACCTTGTTCCCTAGTCCCTCTGCCAGCTCCTGTGCTTTTTCAATGCTTTCCAGAGCCTGTGAATGGAGAGCATGCATCATCAGTTCTCAACCTAATATATCAAAACCAGACTTGTATTAATGTCCTATGGGAATTATTAAAAGAGGTACAGAGTAAAATTCGGATAAACAAGTATCACTGCAACTTTGAAGATGCAAGATAGGTGTCTGACAGATTTCCCTCTCCACCCAAAAGTTAATCCATGAGAAAATCTTAGTTTCTGAAAGACCACAAATAATCCAAGAGCTACGTTTATGTTCCAGCCACACAGTGCAAATATTGGAACAGGCTGGTGTTTCCAAGCAGAGACAGTATAGACTTATTTAAACTCAGTGACACATGCTCACTGGGGTTGGGGTGGAGCACAAGCAAAGCAAGCCTTTTCCCCATCCTACCTTACAGGCTCGTTAATCATTGGGCAGCTTCAATTTCACTTGTACAAGAAATGAGACAAGGGAGCAGCAGCACAATACACCACGCTCATCCATTTTTTCCCTGCTGTTCATATATCCACTTTGCCTTACTTATACATGGTGTGATGTAGGAGTGTTCTGCTATCCATTTTTTAAATCTGAAGGAAATATTTAGCATAGCAGCTGTCATACCAAATGAGTCCCTACTTTCCCCTAGTTGTCACAGTGTTCCTTGATCATTAGTCTCTCTTTTCCAGAACTATTGAGATCTGCTTCATATTTGTCCAAGGGGAAGAAGAGGTCTCCCTTGTGATGCAGCAGTTTTCAGGAGAAAGATTATAAAATTCTTACCCTATAATTTGGCATTACTGCTGTTCTAGAAGAAGAGGACCAGATGAGATGAAAAAATGCACTGTGAATGCAGAGGAGATGGCATTAGACCTGCGGTGGCAGCAACAGCCTAGTAGCAGGAAATTTGAGAAGAGGGGAGCAGGAATTGAAGGCTAGCAGGGAGAACATAACTGAGAACTGTGCCTAGGAAGACTGAGTGTTTACTGGGAAACCCTGATATTAATGACTAAGAATCAAAGTGAAGCATGGTGGGGGGGGAGGGGGCAGGGAGAAGAGATCTGGACAAGTCCAGGGGACAGTTTGTCTTGAAAAGGAATATGAGACTGCACAAGAATGAGGGCAAGCAAGCTGTGAGAGCAATGTGGGAGGATCTGCCATAGCACTGACTACATGCAAATGAAAAGGACTAACTGGGCAAGGAGACCAGGAAGATGGAGGAAGCTAGGAAAAGAATAGGGACTCTGCAAGTGGAAAGTTAGCAAACTGCTTTATTAGGTAACTGGGATGAGAAGCATAAGAAATGGAAACTGGGACTGGCAAGTTGAAGAACAGACTTGGGTGAGTATTTGGGGCTATGACCTCTAAGGCCACATTTGGGCAACAGGCTTAAGGCCTCTGACCCACCAGGGCAGACTTCCCTCTAATGCCTGTAACAGAATATAAGATTCATCCATTCTATTCTTCTGTGGGTTTTGGTGACATTAGGGTTCTGTGCAAAACTGTCACCATGCCAAGTGAGAGCTGCTTGTGATATCAGAGAGTGGCAGCGGCTGGAGATGAAATCAACAGATGTAGGAGTTTGATGAGTGCTCTGAATATATCTTCTGTAGATGCCTACCTGCTGTATCCTGTCCCATTCTTCTGACACTGAGAAAGCTTTTTAAGTCCATAGTTTCTTCTTTGATTTTTAACATAGTGTTTACTCACTGAGATTGCATGGTGTGTCTTGCCCAGCTGATTCCCTGTTGTAGGCAACTCAAATGCTGACTGCACCTTGAACTCGTCTTTTCTGACAGACATATACTTGACATCCTGGTATCTGGGATGCCTCATTTGAGCTAAAATTTTTCGTGTCTCAGTATGAGTCATAAGACCGAATTTCATTGTATCTAGACCGAAACCAGCATCTTGATGTGGCACTGTAGAGGTCTATTCCAGGTTGTTCAGCACTAGGTTCAGGGGTAACCTTTGAGCATTTCATTCTGTGGCTAAATAATGATCCTGCAGTACAGTGTGCTGTACATAGTGCAATCTGGACTATAACACACATACACGGCCTAAGCATTTTCAAAATAAGTAACTTCATCCCCTTGCTCTGTATTGACTGGTTGTCAATTCCCAAATGGCTTTCTGCTCTCATTTCTCTGTTTCACATCAAAGTTTATAGGTTTAAAGTCTCTCCAGGAATTTGATGCCACTTTTGCCTGTAAAGCACATGGTGGAGCTGTAGAGCTGTCTAAACATCACCATTAGCACATCAGTGAGTTTAGTAATATAACCAAAAAGTAGGCAGAGGAAACTATTTCAGAGCATAAGGCTTCCTTCCCCCAGGGTTGGTTTCTCAGTGTAGCACTTTAAGTCATCACGATTGACTTATGAGGCAATTCTGTACTTTAGCAGCCTGACTCAGAATGGATGTTCCTACTATTAGTAACAAATTCCTGGCTGAGAGAGACCATTCAGAGAAATGTAACTTTAAAGCAACAGACTCCATTGGTAGAACTAAGGGGTACAGGTCTCTTCTGAACTGCATCCCCATCAAAGTGCAGACTGTATGCTTCAGTCTTGTCTAACAAACTTCTGTAGAAACGAGTTTGTAACTGACCTTGTCCAGCTCCTTCTGAATCATCCAGCACTTGGTCACTCCTAGCAGCACCTGGATCAGGCCCAGGCGGTTTCCAATCTCTGTCATGATGCTCATGGAAGAATCATACCGAGGAAAGGCTGTCTGCAGAAGCAGGGAGGAAAACACCTGTTTTGCTATGGCCTGCTTTTTAAACCCTCTTGCTACTCCCTCTATCCTTCCTGGCAGGAAAGAGCTGTACCTGCACATCTTTGCGACTGCGATGGATATCTGCAAAGCACAGCAGACACAGCGCTTGCAGCGGCCGGTCACCATGCTGCAGGGCGATCTTCATCGACTCCTGAAAGAAATGGTCTTTGGTCAGTAGAAGAGCTTGTTCCTGGTTCAAAACAGCAGGGCTGGGACCGTGCACTCTGACCACTGAAAGATCAGCTCCAAAGAAATAGCACCACCTCTTAAGGCATGGAAAGTCTTTTTCACATGTTCCCAACCAAAAGCCATTCCTAAATGCAAAGTCTGAAGTCCCCTGGGCTACTGAAACCACAGCTCTAAGGCTGGGAGGCAGCAGGAACACCGAGGGTCAAGAGGGCTCAGTGGCTGCCCGCACCCTGTACCTCACAGCAGTCCATGGCATCGGCCAGGCGCCCCAGCTTCCGGTAGGCCACGGCCATGTGATACTGGCTCATTGCACGGTACTTCAAGCTCCAGCCCTTTCCGTAATCATTCACCAGCTCAGCTGCTTTACATGGGAAGAACAAGGCTTTCTCGTAGTCCTGTAAGGCAGACAAGCAGACAGACAGCAGTCACAGCAAGAATAAAGCAAAAAGGAAACAAGAAAAAAACCCCCAACTTTACTAACAATGCAGCATCTAGCAGATTTCTATACACCTTTAAACTTGTTCTGCTCCTCTTCCACAGGCTGTATTTCAGTGGATCTTAAACTGTGAAAGGTGGAATTGCCATATACTGAATTCATATTATTCTCTGGGTCCAGGACACTGGGGTAATGACCCAGCAAATGAATTTGATGTAGTATGCCATCAGCTTTACTCTGCAAGAACCATTTACCCTCCTCTATAATCAAAGGGTGAAAACTTTCTCTGCTCTTAAGTCTTCTTTGCTTTCAACACCTACATGGAGTCTTCATGTTCTTCATAGGTGAGTCGAGATCTCCAAGAAGCTGCATCATTGCAGGAAACAGGAATTAAGAATCATGGCCTCACCCAATTCACAATAAGTAATAACACATTTCATTTTCACACATCTTTTTGAATTAGAATAATTTTAGAAATAAATCTTATTTTGCAATAATTATGTAAAACTTATCTAAATATCTAAAACCATTTTCAAGTTATATGAGACTGCAGAAGGGAAAAAGTCCTCTTTTTTTTTCTTTTTAATTCTCCACAACGCAGAAAGAAAATCTTAACTTTCAGAGTTTCCTTTCCCCTTTCTTATTTCATACCTGAAAAGTATCCAGCACAATGTTATTTTCTTTATTTTTGGTATTATGAGGGAAGGTTACTTATAGTTTTCCACAATTCAGTTGTTGAGTGTTTCATTAGTGACAAAAATCAAGACTTGGTGAGAAAAATTTATTTGTTGCTGTTTGTACTAGAAATTAGAACTGGCAAATGACCCCCATGCTCAGTTCCTGCCTGGTTTTACCTACAGCTGCTTCCTGGCAGCTATTTGCCCACAACAGTGGTAGAAAGAGAGTTCTGGCTGCTGGCCCTGTGTGCAGACAGTATCTTCTCTGATGTGATCTTCTTTGAAGCTGAGTTTGATCTTTTCAACACACATATTCACAGCTGCTTCTGCTGTGCTGTATAAACATGACATTGATCCTCCCATCCTTACTGTGAACCAAGAGTACTCCTGATGATTTTACAAAGGGATTTTAGCTTACAATGTTCTCTCAGTACTTCATTTCCTATAGGAAAGACATAAGCTGAAATTCACACAATTTCCAATTCTTTCCTGAGTCCATGAGACAGTCACCCCTCTGTCCCTTTGGTTACTGCACCTTTATCTGGGTGTAGAAGTTCCCGAGGCTGCAGCAGACTCGACACTCCAGCATCTTGTCATCGTTGTTGTGTGCGTAGCGCAAAGCTTTCTCAAAGCACTCCAAAGCCTTCTGGAAGATGCTGAGGCCCAAGAAGGCATTGCCCATGCTGAGGCTCACCTGGCCATTCAGCTGCATGCTCACAGTGGTACCCTGCATGTTCAGGCATGTCTTACAGTAAGAGATTGTTTTCTGGAACTCACAGAGTTTCTCATTGCTGCGAGCCAGGTTTAGGTAGCTCTCTGTAAGGTAATCCGGGTCTTCCAGCTCCCGTGCTGTGTCAATCTGTACCACTGCAAACTTTAAGTAGAAAAGACAGTGTTTATAAAAATGTGTAGTTTATTTAAATACAGCTCAAGCACTCACAGAGTAGCACCCTATACTGGAGAAGTGGCTCATCTCTGAGCAGGGCAGATCGATCAGCATAGACTGAGAAGCATCATATGCATTGAGCAGTTATCTGTTGGTTTAAAAGGCCTCTGAACACTGAAGAAACCTCTCCCTCTCTCCATACCGTCTCTGGGGCAGGGAAGATGAACTATGCTAGTGGATAGTGGAAAAAAGCTGTTAAATGGCCCTAAAGAGAAGCAGGTGAAGCAGGAAACATCTGACACAATGCAGCTCAGTTTTCTTTCACCCAGTTTAATGTATTCCACTTTCTCTGACATTCTTAAGTTATTGAACTACTCTATTAATAAAAGAAAGCAAGTGAGCTACTTCTGTCATAATTTTTTTCCCCAATAAATTGCAGTCTTGACAGTTTTTGTTCTATAACCTTCAGGATTCATTGCATGCTGTTCTCTTAAATTCGTTGCTCTCTGTTCTCTAAAAGGAAGTCTTTTTTTTTTCAGACTGCAAACTCTTCTAAGCAGTGACTTGTGTTTTGTGATGAACCAAGCACACTGCAGACTTGAATTAGTACCAGTATCGAAGGTAAATCTTTAGCAATTTTCATTAGAGATTATCATTTAGGTTTATGGATGACAGTTCCCAATGGAATCAATTACTTCCTTTTTATATAGTGGCAACACATTATAACTTAAGTTACTAGAACACTTTACGTTCTCCATGAAAAAAAAATCCCCCAAAACCATAAACAAACAAAAAAACCTAAACCCCACCAACTATAAATTGGGTATGTTTAGGTTTATATATCTTCTCAGTTTCCTTAGTTTAGGAAGGCTGCTGTGTGTATCCAGTGATGTGCATTAGTTCAGCTTCCCCACATTCCCTTACCTTTGCACAAGTTCTTCACTATTTGCTGATTTCCACAGCTTCTTTTTTCTTGGTGTGAAATAATTTTTCTCTCAAAAAGAGGTTGAGCATCACAACCCTGCTTAAATCACTGTTTACTTCATGCCTTTAATTCTGACTCCTTTTCTCCTGTTATTTCCTCGTTCAATGACTTATTGCTTACATTCTCCTTTCCTTATCTTTGATCACTTGCTATATAAAATCTTTGGTTTGACTGAAGCCATTTTGCCTTCCTAACACTGGGAAGAACTATAATTTACCTACCCTGATCCCAGTTTCTTTTGTCTTCTCAGGTAACAAATCGATGTTCAGGTATACTGAGCCCACTCCTTTGCTTTGCTTTTTTTCCCCATGAAGCCTTCAGTATTTCCTTCAGGTAGCTACATCTTATGTTTTTTGACACCCCCTTCCCCTTTTGCTCTAAATGCTCAGTGATTACTAGTCTGGTAAGTGGCAACCAAAAACATCAGGACAAGAATATCAAGGCCCTTTAGCAAGACCCTATTTCAGACTGGGATAGTTTCTTAAGACTGTTACAACATCCTCTTGCCTTGTCTTACAGCTTGGTGAGTCGCCCTCCCAACTGCTGCCTGCTGCTCTCTATATGCATCCTGTTACTCCTCAGATCCACACATCAGCTTCTTTTTGTTTATATACTTAAACTGTTTATCCTCATGCTCTTGAAATGTAACTTCATGTTCTTTTTACTACTCTTCCACCAAGCCCCCTATCCCTCTTTCTTTCTTCTATGCTGTCCTGACAATCAGGAGCTGCTCTCTGACCTCAACTGTCAGAAATCTCCTGGAATGTCTCAGCTGCCCCACCAAAAAAGCATCATCTTTTCTCTCTTAATCAGCCCCCTTTTTTTATTAATTGTAATTAAAAAAGCCTCAATGTAAGATCTATATTAGGTATCAGAAGTTGAACAAGATAACAGAGATGTTTCCACAAGACCGATGCTTGTCCTACAGAATCCACTTGGAAATCCCTTTTTACACTGACATACACAATACAGCTTGAAGTCGAGCAAAGGCCCTGTTTTCATACCTTTTCCTGAAGCCTGGTATCATGGTGCGCCTGCATGTGGGAAATAAATCAAGAAAGGTCTCCATGATCAACTGGAGAACCTGAATAACCCAGGAATCCCAAGGGACCAGACCCAGTGAAAAATAGTATTCTGTGTATCTTGTGGGCTGGAGTTACTGGTCAGCACAGTGATTACAGCAGCCACAAGATGCGCTGAATAGCTGGTATTTTCTGTTACACACAAAATATGCCCCCACCCCCTGATTTCAGGTTCTAATCTCCAGCCACATTCCATAGTGGGTGTGACACAATGGCATGCATTCATTTCCAGTTTGCCTTACCTTCAGCATGTCTTTGTATCTGCCCATCTCTGCATGAGCAGTGATGAGGCAACCCAAAACCCGAAACCTGCCAGCAGGATCCGCAGACTTCTCCAAAACCCTCATCCAGACTCGCAGGGCCTTTTCGGTCTGATTAGATTGATAGAGATGAAGTCCTTTTTCTATCTGCTGTTTTGTCTGGTCCTGACCCATCTCCCATGCATTAAAAAGCCTCATACACTAACCTCTAAGGACAGCAAAAAGGAAGTGCTTACAAGAGAACACAACATAAAAATCCCCACTAGAGGAGGGCACGTTGTGTGCTCAGAAGGCCCAGAGCCGTAGAAGCCCAGCCATGTCAGGGGGCTGTAGCTGTAGTAGGCAATGGCAAGAAGTGGTTGCTCAGCACTGAAGGCAGAATCCCAAATCCACTAGGCAAAGATCTTCCTCGCTAGTACTCCATCAGTGCATTTGTCTGTCCAATCCCATAAACAAAGACGAAAAGCACAATGGGGAGAGAAGGAGAAAAATCTCAAGCAACAGGAGTGAAACTCAATCTGAGCAGTCAGTGCTGGTCTCCTCCCCATTGGCTGCAGCTGCTCCTGCCAGTCTGGCTCACGTGGCTCCCAGGAATGCTAGTCAGGCTCCTCAGCTCCCAAGGTCACAGTGTGCCAACTGCCCACCCCTGCCCACTAGTATGCAGCTTATAAATACCCCAGGGAGAGACAATCGGCTGCAATCTCAGAGATGCCTCAGTTGTCTCTTTCCTCTCTCTCTGGCCATCCCCTTTGACATGCACTGCTGGTGGTGGGCTAGCCTAGGAGGGAGGTAGCAGACTCAGGTAGAACAGTAGGAAAAACACATGCCTTAAAAAGACATGAACTAGATGACTGCACTTGCAACAATGTCCCTGATGCTTTGCTAGGCACAAAATTCAGCCTCCCTTTTGAAGACCTCAGCTGTCAACATGGACTGCTTCTGTGGACACAGGTCAGTTCTGTCATAGATTTGCTGCAAATGCAGGACTGACTTCCTGATTTCAGAGACAAGACGCTAACAATCCTGAAAACCTTTATTCTTGATTGACTGTTGCTTCCTGCCATCAGATGCCTGTGGCAGTCCTCCAGGAGTTTCTAACAGAAGTTGTCAAAGGCACTGCTGAAATTCTGCATCCAGAACTTGCTGATCTTTCATGATGAATGACAATAAAGACACAGAGTAACAGATTTCTGCACTTTCTGACTGCATGAGAGAATTCTTAGCCCCATCAGAATATAGCTTCAACTCTCCCACACTCCGTTGAAAAAAGACTGGTTCCTCTAGGAGTCAAGTTTCATACCCTTATTGATGTGCTGCATTTTTAATGGCCACAGACTCGGTTGTCTATAGATTTACTCTATCCTTCCTAAAAAGATACACCAAACCTGGGGGTGGGAGGGCAGTTGGAGAATGCTTCAGGGATATCTAATGTTTTTTCAATACAGAAGACTCAGGAATCTGGTCTGGGATCCTTTTACTAGGTAAAGAGAAGCAATTGCAACTTGGAGTTTTAACAACAGATCCACTTGCAAAAGCAGGCATGTGTCCAGCTGCCTCTCC
The DNA here is from genome assembly GCA_013399855.1 of Oxyruncus cristatus. Classification (NCBI taxonomy): domain Eukaryota; kingdom Metazoa; phylum Chordata; class Aves; order Passeriformes; family Cotingidae; genus Oxyruncus; species Oxyruncus cristatus. Next base: position 1,552,300 of record VXAY01002317.1, read on the forward strand.
GCTTCTATGTGAATTTGGTGGCAGTTCTTCCCCAAGCACAGGTAAATACCAGCAGAATTACCTCACAGGCGACCAGTCAGACCATCCTGGCCTGTTTCAACATAAACCCAAGGGTGCCTTCCTGAGGTAATATCCCTAAGGAAAGCAGGACACAAAAGAAGGAACCATCATCCACCCCGAGGCTTTACATCATAGCAGTTACAATCTTAGGAGATTACATCTGTACCTTTATCCAAAATTTTTATCCAAAATTTCCTCAGAAAAAAATTTTCAAAAGAAAAGCATATTAAATTGTAGAAGTTTTACTGCAATCAGACCTATTCCCATTTGGGAGCTTATATATGCTATTTGCATTATTTAATTTAGCATAGTTTTCCAGAGAGGTAATGTGCTAGATGATGTTTCAGAATAGATTATGTGTACTCTCAAACTATGGAAGTAGAAACTGTGGAAAAAAATCTACAAAAGCTGAAGAAAAATATCAGTGAGCACAGCTGGTTAATGTGCAAAAATCACTTCAGCAGCACCATTAAATTATTATCTAGTCACTTTATAGATTTTAAGACTCCCATAGAAGTCCGATTCAGAATTTTAAAAAGTCTTCCCTGCAGTAATTTTTACATTTCCCTCTTGGGGTAGGTTGTGGGATGGAGACAAGATCCTGAAGACCAATCCCCATGGAAAGCATTGATAATGGTGAAGCCATAAAGTTCAGAGGCCAGCGAAGCAACATGGGAGCCTGCTATATAACAGAATCAAGCCAGGACTCAAGAAGGGGGAAATAAAAAATTCTTTGCTAAATCAGACTACTTTGCAAAATTAACCTTCCACAAATGACCTGCCTGTAACTCAAACTCATCCTGATGCTTCTGGACCACTCAGCAAAGCACTGCTCCTTCCTCACACAGCACAGCCAAAGTTAACAGAAGATGCCCTGCAGCCTGACAAAACACATCTAACAGGAAATTATCTGTCCTGAATTTTGTTAATCACACTGGACTTCCTTGCTTTTGAGTTCTCCTATGAAACAGTGTGTAGTCTCTTAAGAATCAACTCACATGTTGAGATAAAAACTTACTCTAGTAAAATAAGGGCTAGATCCATCAAGTTCAAACTGGCCATCTTTCAAAAACCAGGAACATGCTCTGATATGGAATATACCACTCTGAACCTAGTGCCTACCTAAACAAGGAGGGATTGAAGATTGACACTGATTGCCCGAACTGCTTCAAAAAAGTAATGGCATCAGTCTGTGGCTCAAGACACCTCTAGTTCATACAAGATTCAGGTACAGCTTCTACAGTAAATGATTCCCAGTTTCTTCTCAAGACCTGCAAAAAATAAGCCTGAATGGTGCCTGGAAATACTAAATTACGGAATCTCACCTGTCATGCAGCAGAGGTATATGTGCAGTGTGGCTAATCATGCATTCACTTCTTCAGAGTGACCACAACTGAGCTGCTTGTCCTTCTCCCCACAGCTCTTTATAACATGGCCCTGCTGACTCCTGGCCATATGAAGACAGTGGAACATGGCTGGTAAAGTCAGGAAGATCAGAGACAGGAGTCCAAACAAGTAGTGGAAGTGGAGGTGAGACAAAAAAAAAATTTTCCTAAAACATTCAATATCAGGATTTTACCTACAACTCTGTGTATTTCCTACTGATGTTGACCAACGTAACAATTCATCTGAAAACAATTATTATTTTCAGGGATTAATACACTGGCTCTTATTTGTAGTTTAATTGTTTACTGATTGGTGGAAGCCTTTTAAATTAAAGAAAAAACCTTCAAAAAGAAACAAACAACCCCCCTCCCCACCTACCTACTAGTGTCAGTTCTGAAAGATGCAACTGATAAAGCTTTGCCTGTGTTAAGACCAGCCTAGTGAATTGTTTGCACAAGCTGGAATCTTCCATTCTGCCTAAAAGTCCCCCTTTTTCTGATTCAATTGTTTCTCTCCATCCTTCACCTCGTCATATCTGAACCGAAATCTCTCCAGCCTCTCTTCTCAACAGCTGCAAGTTAACTGCAGGGATCCCAGCACACTCTGTAACAGGTGGCTCAGTGCCTCACTTTGCAATTGGTGCGCTGCAGGGCAAGGAATGCAGCACTGAATCCTGAGGCTTGAAAATGCTCTCAGATTTACAATCACGTAGGAAGTAATGGGGTGAAACAGAGTATGCCAGATAACTGAGGAAAGGACACGGAGGAGAAGCATAGCTGCCCTGAAAATGCTTTCAGTCTCTGAGATGCATGACAGGAGGAGGAAGGAGTAACATCACGGAATTTTAGGAGCTTTCAGAAATGTGGCAAAATCATGGCCACTGTGGTAGGTTCCTTCTGAGAGAGGTACTATTATTGTCAAGCTTGTGGTAAGTTTCTAAATTAATTATGCTTTGGCTATGCCAGATATTTTTTATTAAATTGAAATAAAATGAGTTGTAAAGATATCTGAGTTCTGACCGCAAAGCAGGTAGCTTTTGCTTATCACTAGTAAGTAATCCAAATCCATTTGGAGTTCCTATGTAGTATTTCCAGGACCAGGAGCACTGCAGCCTGCAAATAGCTTCATATTGCAGAACCAGGACAGATTCAGCAAGCTTGGCCATCTTCCTGGAAGGGGTAGGGAGGCGGTAGTGGGTATGGGGCTTGTGAGAGCGGTATCAGCTGGTGCCTAATCCCACACACCACCACGCACACGGTGCTGTTCCTGCTGAAGTCTGGTGTTACCCTGAAGGTATTTAGCCTTTGAAACACCATTAAATGCAGTGCACAGACAGGCAAGTGGCCACATGGCACCAACTCTGTGAGGCTGGATATGCCTACACCTCACTCTGCAGTGTAACACGTATTCGCATTATCCAAGATTCTCAGCTTCTCCGTATCTAACGTGTAAAGAGGACTTGGCTGTCAAATGACACAAAGAGGAGGTGTATCAACCAAAAAATCTTTTCAATTTCTACTGAATTAGCTTGTCTACATGGAAGTTAAAATCCTGGGCTACACTGTACATCCAGAACAAATGGTATTGGGCCAGGAACATTTTTGTGGCTCACAGCCAAGAAACCGGAAGATAGTTCTGTCTTCTTTCTCCTCATCTTCCCATGCTTAGACCCCAAAAGAACCTTAAGTTTAGGACACAAATACAACACGCAAGGACTCTTCTCAAACAGTTTAATAGCAAATAAACAAAGGAAGGTACCACACTTGGCATATACAAAATGACTTGTTGTTGGTGTGTCTGTGCAATTAAAACAGCTTTAAGTTGCCCTTTGGGACAAAAAGAAAAAAAAAACACACACACACACGAAAGGAAGAAAATTCCTTTAACACATACTCGCTTGTTCCAAACTTGTAACAAATCTTTTCATTTTTAAATCCACTACACAAACTCTGTGATCAGATCAGAAAAGCAACATGCGCTCCTCTGCTTTTTAAACCATTAAAGTAAATTCTCTACAGAGTACAACACAATTTCACACAAAAAGACATTGTTTTGCAAATCAAAACAAGAAAAAAAAGGAACAGCTCAAACAAGGTAAAGAAAAGCATTTCTACGACTGAACCACGACTTCGAGTTGATTAAATCCTGTTACTGCAGAACAGACTCTACATTTGGTCATAGTGGCAATTTGTTTTCTCATCACATTGTGAATCACTTTACATTGTTTTCTAGTAGAAAAGGCAAAAAACTGTACAAAACCCCTAGTGTTAAATACAATGTTTGTACCAATAAAAAAGCCCACAGGTTTGTCTCCAAAATGTAAATTTTCTTTTTAAATTATTCACAAAAAGCAGCCAAAAATCAGAAAGGCAGCTGCTACTCCACTGTCTCAAATCCATTAAAACCACCACAGAACAATTAAAACAACCAAAGGAAGAAAAGGAAAGAAGAAAGGAAAGAAACACCCAACATTTGGCATTTTGGTTTTCTTCAGATAATTTTCCACAGGTTTCCCCAAAGTTCCTTATGGAACCAAATGCGCATGTACAGAAACGTATTGATAGTTACTCCATACACTGCAGGGTATCAGTGCCCCCCGGCACACAGCCCTGTGCATTCAGACTGTGGGACTAACAGCAGCCAGCCCACAACCCTACTTCCCAAATAAATAAATCTCTACCCTTTTTTCATCCAGCCTCACGTTTCACTCCCAGGTATATGTGCCATATCCAAACATGCTCTGTTTTATAAGCAGATTAAGGACTGTCTACACAAGTCTGGTCAACACCTATTGAGAATACAATATCCTCAGCCAACTCAGGAGTAGAGTAGAAAAAAATCTTTACATCTTTGCATTATCCCAAACACTGGACAAAATTAAGATTTCTATCCAATCAAACTCTATTTGTTTTCTCAGCAAAAACCCTTCTCCTGGTATTTCATTTCACATTATTTCTACTGTTAAGATACCTATACTAGCTTGCTGCTGCTGACTGAAACTTCATCACAGCACACACTCTTCAGGTGCCTTCATCTAGAACCTACTTCCCAGTTCCTACCTGTGCAGACGGTACGTAGGGCAGGGGGGAAGCCTGCTACCCAGAGAGCAGTAACCTGTTCTAGTTCCTCCTGCAAGCCAGCAAAACTGCTCAGCTCATTACCCAATTAAAAACTAAACAAAAATTAAAAAATCTCCGCAGAGATTCCCCAGCTAAGGCCCTTGAGAAGAGAGCTGGGGATGGTACCCTGTTCAGGTAACAGCTTCAGAGGCTGTTGTATTGTGCTTGTCACTTGGGAAAAGAGCCAGCAGTTGTAGGATCAGGTTTACAAATACTTTCTCTGGGATATTTAAAACACTTTGTTTCACAAGCTAACCTAGATTCTTCCAGAATCCTGCCACCAAGCTCTGACTGATGGTATTAAACTGTGGATGAACTTCACAGAAATGTGCCCTGACTTGTACAAAAATGCTTGTAAGTGTTTGAAAGGAGCCTTGGCTTCACCTAACTTTGGAAACTGAAATATTGTGAAGTTCCCCCACCTTCCTGCTCCCAGCTACCCCCTTCCACCAAAACTTCCACTACATGAACAGTGCAACCAAGCACCCTCAGAGCCTCTGACAGCACTGGATATGGAACAAGGTCCAGGTGCTCTGTCAGGCAGACAGTCTAAGTGCACAGGTAGATGCCCTCAGGCGGCTTCTGATCAGATATTTGTCATACCAAAACCACCAATTTAAAGGATACCTTTGAAACCCATTAAATTGCTCAGTTTTTGCACAAACTATAGAAAACAGAGAGGTGAAGGTGATATATACGAGGGTGTGAAGAAAACAGCAGGAAACATGCAAAACATTTCTGGGCACTATCTTAGTTTGAAAGATTAAAACAAAATCATCACATTTTGCTGAGGAGATTGTAGTTACAAAAAAACCAAGCATGCTGGAGCTTAACAAAATACAACATCAACTTTGATCAAATTTTCACTGCAGACTGATAATCACACAGGGAAGCGGGGGAAAAATAATAATAATTAAAAAAAAAATCAGGAAATGCCAGGGCAAAAATGTAGCTACAATCAGAGGAAAATGTAGTTCAAGTGTTTTCTGTTGATGCCACTTCAAGTCACAAGTTTGAACTCATAAAAACACATGCTGTCTCCTCAAGCACAGAAACCAAATCAGCAAAATGTGACTAAGAAGTCTCCTGAAAGATTAAGTCACACCATATAACTGACTTTTTCTTCGAACTGTGTTTTTAAAACTAAGCACACAGAAAAAACTAAGCCTAGAAAGTGATTGGCTGTATGTTCACAGAAATACAAATACTCCACAAGGTATGCTAGCAAGGCTGCTCTGAAGACAATTACAAAGAATCAAATTCACAAAATCAAGTGGTTATCTTACGAAGGTCTAGAAAAATAGAAATTCTTTTATATTCAAATGCAAGTTTAAATATTCCCCTTCAGCAGTCTTTCTAGCAAAACCAATTTGGCAGCACAAAAAAAAAAAAAAAAAAAAGAAAGAAACAAACGTAATAAAATACACATCAGCATCAAAGGTCAACACAAGGTCAAAGGTGAGAGTTCAAGCATCAGAGAAGCTGAAGAGACAAGGATTTGGACGATGTACTTGAACGCCACATCGACATGCTTTAGGCACAACGATGAACAAACGGCAGGAATCTAGAAAAAAAAACAAACCAGAAAGAGGGAGACCCACTGAGTTACACAGAGCAGTACATCCAAACACAGAGAGAGAGAACAAGAATGGGCACTGTACAATGAGATCTCCTGGGGAAGGGAGTTGACAGGGAAGGGCAGCACATGCCAACGATGGACAAGTAAAAGTCAAAGTACATGAAGGACACCAAGTAAACATCAAACTGCCAGAAACCAAATGGAAGCAGAGGCCTGGATTTCCCCCTCAGCACCCAACCTGTGGAGCATTCCACAGCCTAGTGACACATTGATTAGCATGCATTCACCTTACCCCGTGCCCAGTGTCTCCACTACCTCTGTTTAGGAGAAGAACAGAGCAGGCTCCCTCCCCAGGAGACCGACTAAAAAAAGTATGACGCCAGGGCTAACATTTGGCCACAGAGACTGAGACCATGAGAGACAAGACAGAGGACACAAGGGATTCACAGGTGGTTTGACGGTTGAGACTTTTCTTGCACTCTAACATGGGAAGTTCTTAGGCAGTAGTAGCCCAGCAAATCCTTCAGCTACAGTCCCTTCTCATTCCCTAGGAGCCCACGAAACTGGGGGTGGTTGATTTGGAAAAGGGAAAAAAAAATAAATTATACGAGACAAAAAGCCCACACATCAGAGAAGAATTCCTTAAGACTTGACTGCAAGTTAAGACTTGTCCTAGCTGCGCACTTTTCATACCATTAGACCTGCACAGGGATTTTCTGTTCCCAACCTTTCATGTAACTGCCCCCAGCTCCCTGAATTCATGAGGAGGGGATTCTGGGCTCTGAGAAGCTCTACAGTCACTGTTGCCAGTTTCATGAGCAGAAAAAAACGTGTTTCCTGAAGTTTTCTTGAAGAGTTTTTAAAAAAGTAATTTTTATATTAACTGATATAAATACCTCTGTTCCCTCTCCTCAGCTTGTGATCTGCAAGTGACAAGAAACATTTTGGGTTGAGAGTGGGAGATAGAGGAGAGAGGAAGTGATTTGTTTTCTTTTCCTGCCTCCCCACCCCCGCAATTCCCCTTTAGCTCCTGTTTGTGGACTTAGCCTTCAGCACATCTCAAAGCTGCTGGTTAGAGACTAGAACAAGGTGAGATTTGCATATTATCTTACAACATTTTAGCATATTTGAGAATAAAAAGTGTTGTTTCTAGTTCCAAAGCAACAAGAAGCACATTGTCCACTAAACCGGCAACACTCCTCTTATTAGAACTGCAGAGATTAATTTGCTCTTCACGCTTTCCAAGAAAAGGAAAGGACTTAGTATAGAGTTTAAACCAACTCCAGCAAACAGAGTACAATGCAACTCATGCAGTTATTTCTATATTTCTAGAAATACTCTAGATAGTTTGCAGGCAGGTGTAAGGTTTCACTACTAAACTAGAAAGGCAAATTCATCATGAACTGAGGCATGAGAAACAACAAGAAGCATGAAATCAAGTGACATCTATGCATGTACCATCAAAATCCTGTGTGATTTGTCTGTTTTGGTTTTTTTTAATAGAAATTTTTCAAATATTTCACTTAGCAATATTGAGGGGAAAGAATAAGTTTCATCCAAGCCCTATGGAAAGACTGGACTACAAGAACAGAACCATGAGATGCTGGACAAGAACTTAAAGACTTGGAGAAAGTTATTCCAGTTTGTCCTTGTTTAATTTTCGTAACAGTGATAAATCTGCCTTCTGTGTTTCATATATTGTGCTACGTATGTTCAGGGACATAAAACATCGTCAGGTTTAAATGCCCGTAACAAGAGGCTTACAAAGCATTTTACATGTTCATAGTTGCACCCTTCATTTGAAATTTGCTTTATACAACTGTTTTTAGACATTTCCAAATGAAACAGGAACAACTGAATTCTGTTAGGCTGTTCTTCCCTAACTCATAATCATTAACAAGAAGAAACAGTTCGATTAGATTCAGCTTGCATGACAGAATTATCATGCTATGTGACTTGGAGTATTCAGGCAAAACGCTTTTTCTTGATACATGTATTTGCCAGTGAAAATTTTTCTGAGGAGCCTATTTTCCAGATAGCAACGTCCATAGCTAGGAAACTACCTCACCAACAAAATATACACAGATATTCCCCATTTTTGACTCAAATATTTCTGAAAAATTCCAATCCTCATTCTGCTTATGATTAAATTTTAGTTACTATATATCAAAGGAATTTTTTAATAATGCAAGCTTTGCATTACTGGAAGAAAATACTAAATTACGAAGACCTATCCTATTTTGGACTGTTGATTATCAAGGGGACTGAAAAAAACTATGATTTCAATTACTGTAACACTGACACTAAGTAGTATTAGACTAAGTTCATAATACTTTCACCTTATTACAGCAGTAAAATAATTTATCTCCTAAGAAAATAATAGATCTATGAAGTAGATAATCCCACCTTGTATGTTAAAATATGTTAAATATTTCCTGGTGGCATGTGTATTAGGAATTGTATTTTGTCTGAAGTCCATGTAGTTTTTGTTGTGGAAAATGCAGGTTCTTTGGTTTTGAGCATACAGTATACTTTGTCTATGTGGCTACTTCAGGCAACCTTCTGCAGTTTATTTGAACCCAACCAATTTTTATTTTGCTATTCAGGAAGTAAAGTATTTGACACTGATTTGATCTGCACTTGAATGAGAGCATGATATGAATTAAGAATAAAATAAAATATGTAAGCCCCAAGAACCCCAAATCCCAGACTTTCCTGCCAATGAGTGAGAAAGAAAACTGGCTTAAGTTTTATGAAAAGCAAGAGCAGCCTAAATCTCCATAATCAGTGGCAGCCACCACACAGACACAGAAATGTTGACTTCATCTGATCAGTTCTGTTACCAGAAAAAAAATCTGCCCAAGTCACAAACTTGATACATTTATTAACTTTGGCAACATACACATTGATACACCAAGAAAGGGAAATCTGAAACAAATACACAAAAAAGGGCAACATCTTCAGCTGGTGAAAACTGATGCAGCTCTACTGAAGAGAGCTGAACTGCATTGATTCAAACCATCTGAGGATCATATCTTTTAAAATTTAACCTGCATAGATTTATTTTCCTTTTCTTTTTGGCAACACTTATAGTTATGCCAGTAAGGCACAAGAGCTAGCCCAAGTTAGGTGACTTAAGGTGATTATGTCTGGGAGGAGTCACTGACCAAACTAAGCCACAGTGTAAACTGGTGAATCTCCTGAAGAATAGGAGTCACACCTATTTGCAACAATGCCAAGCTTGATCCGTCAGTTACAGTATTGAGGACACACTATAGGATGAAGAAGCTAAAATACCTAATTTTGGGCAACTAAAATGACTAGTAGAGAGGCTAGAGCATCAGGTTAAAAGAAAAACAGGACAAAGGTCTTGGACAGTACAGTGGGGTAGGGTGCAAAGAAGGTAAGAGTGACTGTAGAGACCTCAGAGCACAGTGCTCTCCTCCACTGGTTCACAGCATTCATATTTCTCGTTTAGCAGTTGTTGGGCTGCAAACAGGCCACTGAAAATCAGTAGTTTCAATCATGCACATCATCATGTGTGTTAAACAATCACATTCAGGATTCTACAAAACCCTGGCCTTTTTTTCCAGTGAAATAATTTAGGTAATAAATATTCTCCACCCTGGAGCGGTATAAAACTTCTATAAAAATAGAAACAACATTCTTGGTTACAGCAGGTTGCACTTGGAGCAGTTGCTCCCAACTATGTTTTTTTTTCCTGTTTTTTTTTTTCTTTTTCTGAAAAGTATATTATTTATATATATATATAAAAAAATCCCATTATCACCCTGGAGGCCTTCACACTCCAACACTCTTTTCTCAGAAAACCAGGACACATCTTTCCCATGGTGCAGAATTCAAGTGTACATAGTTCACTTCAGTGTATGTTTATGTTTCTAGAGAGATTCAAATAATTAACATAGAAGGGTACCACATGCCAGCATAACTGGGAAATTTGGCAGTCTGGCCTTTGAAACTTTGCCACCACAAAATGATTTGAAAAATACTGACAGATTTATCTGTCTGCCATCAATATGGACAGACTGACATCAACTGTTTGTTTTTCAATTTAAGAGCTGAAAAGGGCTCCCCTTGGATGTTACAGGTCAGGTCTTGTTTTCTGAGGTTTGAGATCACAGGGGGCCCAGTTCCTGGAAATGCCTGACATTCCCAAAAGATCACTGAACACAAGTGGGGATTCTGATTGAGATCTCAGGTTTGATGGGTTTAGTGCTCCTCCTGGTGGAGCAGTACACAAAGTTCTGACCCCACCTCTGATCCAGGGACTCATCATCTAGCAGCTGGCTCCCATATTGCACTGTTAGCTGGTGCCCTGGGAAACAGCCTCACAAACCAGGAATACAAAGAAAACAAGGAAAAGAAGAAAATAGGAGGTAAATCAAACCTCTGTAAAAACATGCAGAAATTGTAAACTTCCTCTTGTGACAGAGGTGGATTTTGGTGGTTATAAAATGGAACTCTACATTGATTTCTTAAAACAGCTCAGGCCAGAGTGTCAAAAGTCCTTTGAGCTCCCTAAAACCAGTGAATAACAAAAGGCCCTTAGCAAGGCATTAGCAATTTCACTAATATGCAGAAAAAGTGTGTGTACACTTAAGGGGTGTGTTTAATTTTCCTTCAATAGAGAAGAAAACAGCTAGTACCAAAAGGCAGAAAAAGACTGAATGGCTCAATAATCTGATTCCACAGCTCCTGGGTTAGCCTGTTCTGTACTGGTACACACCACCTTAAAGGAAAACTGCAGTATAAAGAAACACCTAATTACTAGACCATGTTACTGCACAACTTGTTTTGTTTGTTAAAAAAACCAACCAAACAACAAAAAACCCCTCAACGAAACAGGGAGTTACCATTCCAATAAACAATCAGCACTTAAATTATGCTTATGAGAAGGAATTCATAGCTATCTCTGCAAAAAAGGACATTATTCCACAGAATGGGTAATGTGATCAACTCTTAAGAAAAATTGTCAAAAAACTTCCGCAGGTTACCAGGGATCAAAAGTTTGTTTCCAGCCCCTGATGTATTCAACCAGACTAAGTTGTCTCTACCTTTCCACAAAACCTAAATAAAGTACATAGGATACATTTTCTTGTATATGTATGTGGAGAAATTCACTGCATCTCATTAATATTCCACTGTAAACGGACCGTGAAATTTTCTAGGCAGAGACATTATCTAATAATTTTATAAAGTGCTGTGTACATTCACAGTGCTATATAAACACTACTTTATATACAGCAAAAAAACTCCCCACAAAACAACACTGCAGTTTTCCTTTGGCTTGTTAATGTGTTCACCCTTTTAGCCTGTCTCCTGCTTTAGAGATGATTTACTAAATCCCCACCATGGCATACGGTTAAGGAAATTTCCAAGAGTGGATGGGGCATGACAAAGGCTACATGGAGTCGGTTCTTCTTCACCCAAGACTGTTCTCCTTCCCTATCTTTGTTTTCATCAGCTGTTCTGTGTTATTTCTGCTTTCCCTTCTCCTCTCTACCCAAGGCAGTGTGGTGTCAGTTTCTGCTGCTCCCTTTAACCTTCTCTCCCCACCCACAAGGAGCTGGCATTGGTCCTTCTCAACACACACTGGTTACAAACACAGCAAACTTCAAATAAGGGAGAAAAAAAAACTAAACAAAAAAACCCTCAGTGATATGGCACCTAAACTCCAAAGTAAAACACTGGAAACAAAAGCACAAACTTGTCCTCCATCCGAAGCGGGATTCTCAGCAGAGGCTGCAGCAGAGTCTTCAAGGGAAGATGTGCCAGATAGAAGGCATGGATCAGCTTCCAGGACTGTAAAAACACAGCCTTAGGGCTTCGAATCACTTAAGTGCGCTCCTCTCCAACTTACCAGAAGATCCTTCTCACTCCAGTCCCGGAGGGGAGGGTGCTCAGTATGGCTTGCTGTCATTCTTAGAGCGCTTGAGCTGTACTTTCAGACGCTTCATGCCAATCTGAAAGCCATTCATTGACTGAATGGCAGCCTGTGCAGAGACAGGATTGTCGTAACTTACAAAACCTGAAGAAAGGAAAAGACATAATTAATGTCACAAAGCTGCCCAAAACAGCTTCTCACAATTGGAAATGCAGGCACTCACAAGGTCAGAGAGGCTTGCACGAAATGCCACTTTCAAAAGCTCACAACTGTTTTAGACTCTTCATAATAACTCCTTACACTAAGGGCTCTCAGACAAATCACTGCTTTCTGACACATGGAACTTTGGCCAAAAGATACACAAAACTCAGGAAATTAAAATAACCTTTTCTAGTCTGTCAAAAATGAGTACTGCTGCTTGTTTTATAAGAACTCATATCTGGGAGAAAACAAAACGTGGAAAATGTTAATCTATATGCAAAAGCTCAAAGATAAAAGACTGAAATCACCCTGGTGACATTATGGGAGCAGATTTGTTTGAATTGAAGTAGCTGTCAAGGGAGTTTACAACTTGTACCACTATTATGTTTAGGTTTCTCTCAGATGACAAGTTATATATCATTCCTGGAAAAGATCATCCTCAAAACTTCTCTAGGGTCTTGAAGGAGCATAGATTAAATAAGCTGGAAATAATAACTCTCTCCAGTCAATGGCTACCTATCCATAATATGCCTGTGTTACAGTTGAATGATCAGCATACTGTTGTGTTCTCACAAAGCATCAGATTGTCCACACCTGTTGCCTCAAATACAAAAAAATTCAGGATGTTATGTAGACACAAAAGTATCAAAACCATTGAGAAAGGCTCACTTCTCCTATTACATCACAAGGAACCTCCATCTATCAAAAAAGTTACAAGAGCTTATAGCACTACAAGAATGCAATATGGTAGCCTCAATAATTATATATAAAGATATTAATAGAAATAATTCATAATTATAACGTACTAAGTAGTATATACAGCAACACAAACAATTGTTGAAAAGACAGAAAGAGGGAAGAGAAGGAACTATACCATGATTACAGTCTGCAAACACAAATCATGAATCGCAGAATATTCCAAGTTGGAAGGGATCCACAAGAATCATTGAGTCCAGCTCTTAAGTCAATGCCCCATATAGGGTTTGAACAAACCCATGACCTTGGTGTTATCAGCACCATGCTCTAACCTACTGAGCTAATCTCAGGGTGAATTCTCTAGGGCCAGAAGAGTATAATGAGCCGTAATAGTATGAAATTGGGAAAAGCAAAAAGTCACAACGAAAATCAGGAAAATAGAGTTTATTGCTGGAAGTGTTTGGTTTACTTATTTTCCAGGAAGACAGAGAAAGACTCGCTACTTGACTTAAAAGCTAGACTAGACAATACACTGAAAAAGAGATTACAAAAAAGAAGCTACCTTTCTACAGTTAATGACTTATAGAATATCCTGAATTGGGAAGGATCCACAAGGATCACTGAAGTCCCTGCACACGACAGCCCCAAGAATCACACCATGTGTCTCAGGGCATTGTTCAAACACTTCTTGAATTCTGTCAGGTTTGGTGCTGTGGCCACTTCCCTGGGGAGCCTGTTCCAGTGCTCAACCAGCCTCTGGGTGAAGAACCTTTTTCTACTATGCAACCTAAACCTTCCCGACACAGTTTCATGCTGTTCCCTTGGGTCCTAAGTCCTCAGAGAGAACAGATGAGTGCCTGCCTCTCCACTTCCCTTTGTGAGGAAGCTGTAGATCCAACATACCAAAACACTTGCTTAGATTGGTCTGCTTGTCAATGAACACCTTGGCAGAGACGACATTTCCAAATGGCATAAACATCTGCAGCAGATCCTGATCCCCAAACTCCTGGGGAAGATGGTAGATAAACAGATTGGCTCCCTCTGGACCTTTAAACGACAAGTAGGAATATAAATTCAGAAAGAGCATGGATAACATATGGCCACTGCACAAAAAAAGGTCAAAGAGCCACTCAAGCCAAATTTTCTAGATAAAACAATGAAACTGCTGTTCACACTTGTGCAGAGAACTTGATTCCAGAATCAATTAGCATGACTATTTGTGGGGATTGATCATTCAAAAAATTCTAGCTCTTTCTCACCATTTTTGCTTGAAATTTACACATCATGCAAAACACACATCTTTGCTCAAACAGTAAGTTTGACTCTCAGATGATGACTAAACAAAAATGGCTACACAAAGCCTGTGGTCCCAAAACAACTGAAGTGAATCTCAATACAAAATACAAATAATTGTACTGCTTTAAATCTGACAGATTCTTTTCTAAACATCCTACATATTCTGCTGAAAACTTACTCCTACATTCTTCATTACTTTACACTAAATATTAAATTGAACCTGAATCTGAAGAGTGAAGAGACTGGCATAAGTATCTGTGGGAAGAGGTGAAGGACCAAGAAAACGACATTAACAAAACCACATCTGATTCTCTGACAGTGGGATGTATCACGCTGTACACTTATACCCTTTTTCCCCCCGAGAAAAGGGAGGAGTATGATTACAAACTGTTTAAGACTAGACAAATCCTGTGAGAAACCTCCTGTACAAAAACTGCTTTGGGTAGCCCTTTACAGAAAGATTGTGCAGGTTTTCCTTCTTTCTCTTCAGTAACTCCACGATTCCAAAAAATGCCACCAAATGAAAGATCTGCAGATAAGGTAGCTGCAAGGGCTAACCCTGCCCTTTTGAAAACCCCTCAAGTTGTTTCTACAGCTTTCTGCCTACCTTCTTTTTGACTTCCCGCTGCACCAATACTCTGCTGTGTTAAGAGACTCTGGTTATAGAGTGTGGGCAGTGCAGCAGCAGCATATTGCTGGATTCCAGAATAAGCCTGTGTGAGGGCTTCCATTGTGCTACCTGTCCCATTTGAAAGACCACCACTGCCAAGTCCTCCATTTAAGGCTGCCATTCCTGCATAAGAAAGAGGAAATAAAAGATGACTGAGTGCTTCCACTAAGCCAGACTGATAACCTTTCAAATACTCAGTATTACAAAAAGCAGGGAGCAGAGAAAATAACCCAACAGAACTAGCACAGGCTGAGGAATGTTAATCAGCTTCTCCTCCCCCCACGCACCACAACACATAACTTACCTGCTAAAGAGCTAACGTTGAGGCCTGCTGTAGCCCCTGCCAGCGTCTGCAAAGCTCCAAGAGAAGCCATTGGATTAACAGAGGAGCTGCTACTGGAGCTAGGTGAGGAACCTGCTATTAAAATACAATAATTAAACTTCAAGCAATATTTTTTGGTCCTGATAATTCAAATTCTTTGTTATTTCTGTAAAAAAGGCTAGTAAGGAACAGATGAAGGCAAACACAGTATACTTTATGAAAAAAAAAAAAGCCATTTGACAAATGAGAACAACATTTAAAAAAAATCCCAAATCCATCCCCAATAAAACAGTAGCAGCTAAGGAAAAAAGTTAGAGAGCAAAGTAAAAGGGAGAACGGATGCCTTCCCTATTTTAAAGGGTTGTGAGTTTAAATAAATTCAGTCAAACCACTATAAAAAGCTGGACACACAGTTAATTTAGTTTAGCTGCCTTTATCTGAAATTTCTTTAGACAAAACAAGAAATGCTTTAACACTGAAAATACCAAGAAAATTGAAGACTTTTATTTTTCTCTTTATTTGATGTATATAGGAATTGCTATACTAAGTCAGCACCCCTTTCCCGATGATGACTAAGGGCAGACAAATAACAGTAGAGCAGAAATACAGGGCAATTACAAAGGAATGCTTCCTATGTACAGTCTATAGACCAATCTATAGCCATCTGTGAATCTAGGATTTTTTCAGCCAAAGGCAATGTCTTTGCAATAAAGTCGCAATTTTCATTCATTAATTTCACTGCACTTTGAACACCGAATTGTTGGACTCTACTGTGTTCTAAGGCATGACTTCTGCAATTTAATCATGCGCTATTCAAACAAATATCTTTATTTTTGAACTGTCAGCTGACAACCTGGCCTGATATCCTGCAATTCTTCTTGCTTCTTATCTAGTGACTGTTCTTTCCCTGTTCACCGTCATCATAACACTAATATATTTGTAGGCTTTAATCATATCCTTCCCCCATATCAGTCTTCCATTTTTCAGGTTGTTGCTCCTAACAGGGAAGGAGTTCCACAGTTCTAGTCATCATTTCTGTTCTTCTGGGGTTTTTTTTATGTTATATTTTAGATCAGAAAACAGCACACAGCAATGGGCATGAAAAACCAGTATCACTTTATACCTGTTCTTTACTCCACCCCTAATTCTTAACATTGTTTCTGTGCAGTTTTTGGTGGGTGATTGGGGATTTTTTTTCTTGCTTCTAAGGTTACGTTTCCTTAGATCTATCTACTGAGTTCTATCTAGTCAAAAAGGCTAAGTCTAACAGAACTAGGCGGATAGTATTTGGGAAGGTTTGAATATGTAAAAAAGAAGCAAAAATTTGAATATGTAATAAAGAACAGCTAGGAAAGATAATGAAACTTGAACAACTTGTGGAGGTTGGTAAACTTGAGGAAACAGTAAGTCTGTCCTAATTCAGTCATCTGAATCCAGGCAATAAGCTGAAGAGAACCTAAATTCAGGCAATGAATCTGACTGAACTGTACCAGAA
Source organism: Oxyruncus cristatus (assembly GCA_013399855.1). Taxonomy (NCBI): domain Eukaryota; kingdom Metazoa; phylum Chordata; class Aves; order Passeriformes; family Cotingidae; genus Oxyruncus; species Oxyruncus cristatus. The sequence continues at coordinate 1,569,029 of VXAY01002317.1, forward strand.
TTAGTTCCAGTAAAACCAGAAATACTATGATATCTCTGAAAACAATTTTGCTGGAGACACATTAAAGCCATCAAAATCATCTAGGCTTTGCTGGACCTTTGATGGTTGCCTTTAGAAGGAGGAGAAATGGAAACACACCTCAGCATTTGCAACCATTGTATTTTGCTCTGGAGCAGACAATTCTTATTGGTGTCCGTGGTGGTTTTGATTTTAGGCCTTCCTTGGTAACCAGGTTGTAACCAAGGAACCAAGGCCATGTTCCCAGTATTCCATACGATTTTTACATAAGCAAGGGTATAAATAAGAAGGGAGTGGAAGCTCTCCCTCTCTTCTCTTCCGGTGAGGTTCAGGAGCAGTGGGTCTCTGCGTTGGTCTTGCTTATCTATCAGCTGAGGCCTGCAGTGACTACTGGTCTGCCACACGGGAGAGTGCGGAGTGCCAGCTGTGCCAGGCCATCCTGTTTTTGATAAGGGACGTGGTGAGATTGATTTTTGCCAGTTCTTTGTTTTGCTGGTTTTTAGTTTTTGATTGCGTATATCTGTTTTTTCCCTTTTCCCTTTCCCTCCGGGGGAGGGGGGTGTACTTGGGATCCTGAATATTGTATATAGTATTCTAGCTGTATATAACTGTAAATATATGCAAATATATATATTTTGATATAATTCGGTTGCTTTCGGGTTCTTTGGTTTCTGTAGTTTTTTTTCCTTCGCCCCAAGGGAAGAAGGGAGGGGGAGGCTTTCCCTGTGGGTTCGGACAGTTGGCGTGAAGCCAACGCAGTGTCAGAGACAAAAAGATGGCAGACAAGACATTCCAATTCTGATACTTCTGTAATATTTTCTGGAATGTCCCTTTCACAAGCTAGCAGTTTGAGTTTATCTAAGGCCATGGTCTCTGCAACATTGGTTACCTATAGGTGGGTACAGCAGTAGATTGTTCAGTTCCAAAGAGCAGCTGATCTTCAACAAGGTTGAAGGTTTTGTTTCATCCTAGTCTACATCAAAATACACAATATTGCTTGGAACTATCTAAAAAATATTGTCTGAAATGGGTAGGAAGACAGCACAACAACAATACTTAACACCACTGAGTTCAATCATATTGACATTTAGCCTACCCATAGTCCACAGGTTGTATGGATTTCCAAGTTCCCCAGACACAAATGATATCAGGACAGATGAAAGAAAATAAAAAAGGTAACTATTCATAAGTACTGCCTGGATTTTTCCACCAATTATGCAATTTGAGGAGAGGTGTCCAAATTAACCATCAGGTGAACATTTGGATGACAGATGGAGAGAAGTCAAGGAGGTAGTCATTTCATCTGCAGTTAGGTTTAAGAGGTATCACAGTAGATATTGCCATATGACCCACAGACAAGGCAGGCATTTACATAGTAGTGAACTGCTATATACTGAGTTTTTTCAAGGTCTGGGTGTGGTTCAGGAGGGATAGATGCCTTCTGTGTGGATTCCTACAGCTGTCCATGAGAATACATAGAGAGGGAATGTGCATATAAATATTAATCAAAAGAGAATGTCAAGTTTGCTTTTGTACCTCAGACTGCTTCAGGTTATAAGCCTGTGAAGAGTGAACTGATACACCTGTATTGAATATTAATTCAAATGTCCCATCATGATAACTTAATTGTTGACACACAATCATTTATTGATATGACCAGCAATCAGAAGCAATCCCCACTCCCCAGCCACTCCACCATCACGATCAGAAATGGAACAGAGTCCTGAAATGTGTTTTTCACCAAGGCAAAAAGAATTTGCAGAGTTCTGTGAAACAACCAAAATTCACAGAGGGGAAAAAAAATTTCAAAGAATCACACAGTAATAGCATAACTTCAGTTCAAAGGAACCTCTGTAGATCATCCAGTCTACTGGTCTGTTCAGAGCTGGTCTAACCTGTGAGTTTGGTCATGCCATTCAGGGTCCTTTCCAACAGTTCTCAGTCTCTGAAATGACAGATTCCACAGCCCCTCTGGTACCTGGTTCCTAAGCTTAATCACTCTTGCCAATAATTTTCTTTTCTATTTATTCAGAATTTTCTCTGTTGCAACTTGTGTCCATTGCCCTTGTCCTTTCACTGCACACTTCTGAAAAGAGACGGTCTCTGCCTTTTTTAGCACATCTGACATTTGAACTGTACAACCTGCCAGCTTCTTCCTCCATCTTGACAAAACAGACAACAAACTTGCTCCAGTCATTAGACAAGATAGCCAATGAGGAAATCTTTGTTCTAAATGCCACTCACAGCAAATTGTAACCTGACAATTTTGGCTCTGCTGCTGCATGAGGAAATATAGGAGAAATCATCAGATATATTCACCTTTGTGCTCCCTCAATGATGAAGCAGCATTAATGGGCTATAAATGCAGCTCTTCTGTAGCCTCAACTCATTGTAATTTTTTGTTGGTTTTTGGTTTTTTGGTGGTTTTTTTGTTTTGTTTTGTTTTTCAATTATGGAATAAAATACAAGGCTGGGAATAAAGATAAATTTTAAAATTTTAATCTTTCAAGGATGCGGCCCATGAAGTTTTTATCTAAAAAATGTCCAGCAAGAGAATACTCTTTGAACTACATTGTCTCTTGGGAATTTCTTTAAGTAGAAAACTGTGCAAAGCACCCATAACTTAACTCCCAATCATGTGACAAAGTTTTCTAAACAGCTTTTCCTTGTAATCTCTTAATCTCTTGGTCTAGCTCCTTCTACACAATTCAAAAAGCTACCTGTGGAAATTTAAAATTGTCTTTGGCCTCTCACATTCACAGGTGAGGATGTCAACTCTGTAGGCTGGATGCCCCAGATGCTGGAAAACTGACACCGTAATATACAGGGTCTCCCTTCCCATGTCAGGATTTAGTAATAACTCAAAATAGGATAGAAATAATTGAGTAGAATACTGATCATTTGTGGTAAAAACTGAGCATGTCTTCTGTAAGCATAATAAATTTGTTTGGTTTTTTTGCTTGTTGCTTTTAATGAGCACATTTGACAGTAAGGCAGCAAAAGAACACCACTTAGACATTTTAGTGACTCTAAATAGCCTAAAGTTAAAAAAACCAAACAAAACACAAAAAAGCCACATAAGAGGAAGATTTTTATGTGCAACTTGTATACTATGTTCTAGACAACTGCTTTCCATTACATGTGCTTGGTTTCTGTTTTCCTACTTCTGTGAAGACATTACAGTATCCTTTTCTTCATCTATGGAATATAAACTACTGTTCTAGTGCACAGAATGCATTACTTCATGCCTAAGGCATTTTCTGTTTCCATGTTGAGAGGAACAGGGCACATCTGCCACAGCGCCTGCCTAAAACCACAGATGAACAAAGTATGTGATGAGATTGTAATAACATGATTGGAAGGAGGTCACCTACCTTTCTGCTTCATTATGACCTCAAATTCTTTTTACTCTAAATTAATCTCATCATTTGGAGGAAGGAACACAGCAGGTAAAAAAGCCTGTGCTTGTGGCAAAGGTATCTACCCTAAACAAAGGCCAGTGAATCTATGAGTAAAAACTGTTTATGTATTAAAGAATCCAAATGAAAATGACAAAAATGGATAGACAAAACAGATGACATCCATCCTAAAACGACTCCGAAGGTAACCCATGTCATAACGCACTGCAGCATAGGCAGTCCCTTACCTGAGCTGGTGAGCACACTCAGGGGACTGCTGGAGGAAGTGAGCGCAGCGGTACCACTCGGTGTGTTCTGAGCTGCACTGGCTGCAGCTGCTAACGCAGCCAGGTTCTGTAATTGCATGGCATTCAGTCCTGCAACACATTGAAGAATGCAGAGTTTCTCCTATAACAGTCACCACCAACCAAAGGTAACAGATCCAGCAAACTCGGCACATCACAAGGGAGTAACAGGAATGAGCTTAAAAGCGACAGGCTTAATACTAGTTATTGATCTTTTCTGTATCACGATTCCTTGCCATAATTAAAAAAGCTTTTCTTTGCCCAAATAGATGTGATTCAGTAGGTGAAAAGGCCAGGTATTCATTATCCCAGAAGTAGACTCCAGAGTACAGAAATTTTAAAGCAGTGTTCTCTCCAGTCACAAAAGCACAGCAGCTTTAAATGAGAGTTAAGTCAGGATCTGACAGCTCATGTGCAAGCTGGAGAACTTGCCCAGACACCAGGCCAATACTTTCCTCCACTTTCATGTCCCTCCACTCCCTTGGAATGGGAACAGCAGTAACTGCAAAATTCTTTCAAGCAGGCCTCACAGTGGCCACAGAGTCACAGTTTTAACCCACCATCAGCCAAGCATCAGCATGTTTTGTTTGGTCCCCCTGGCAGTCAAGAAACAACAATCAATTGTGAGACAATTGTCAAGTGGCAACTCCTGACCACAAGATCAACCAATGTCTGTGTCAGTTTGCTGGTCAAACAAGGCAAGGAAAACAGCAAATATCATACTGTAGGTAGGCAGCAAGGAATACTGCAGGGGCAAGAAGGTACCTCTGTGCTTATGAACTTTTACTAGTGAATTTACTCATTTGACTTACTGTCATTGTGAGTCATCATTTTTGAATGAAACCATTTGGTCAGTACTGGCACCAAGTTTTGCCCTTTTTTCCTGCTGTGGGATTATCATTGAAATGGATCTCTTCTGAATTCTGTATTTTAGCCATCCTTGGTAGAGTAGCTCCATTCTTCTGATTCTGCCCTCTCTTCCCTTTTCCCTTTATTATCAGTTTTTTGTCTCTACCTTTGCTTCTCTTAACAATTCCAAAACATTGGAGGCAGAGATGGCATCTCATCTTTTGGACAAGGTAAGAACTTAGTGGCAAACACATCTCAAATAAAAGTTCTGTTTTGTAATTTAAGCATGTAAGCAGACAACAAAAATGTAAGTGAAAATGCAGTATAAACTAATCATTTTCTAAAATACTTCTACTACCTTTAGTATAGTTTGTTTTTTAACTCTTTTTCAATTGTTTTCTTTTTGTGACAGGGTCTGTTTCCCTAGCCAAGTTTAGTTCCCAAAACAAGGGGGATTCTGCCTTTATTTAGATTCAAGGTGCCATTGTAACATAAAAGCATGAAGTTAAAATAAGAAAGTTTTATTTTTTTTGCTTTTATTGTGCTACAGAGGGTTAAAAGTGCAACTGTTGGAGCTCATGAAGAACAGAGCAGCTTGCTTCCTTAGCTGAAGCAGTTTGTCACATGTACACTGCACCTGCACTCTTGTCATCACACTGTTTTCCCATCTGCTTTCAAACAGTGTTGAGATTAAATTTTGTCTAAAAAGTCTGACATAGTTTGGGATCTAATTACCTACTTAATTTCTCTTTCTGTAAATTTCAAGAAAGGAGCTGAGATACCAAAAGGACTTTGAAACTACAACTTTTTCTGTAGAGAATCACAGACTTGGAATAATTTTTTTTAAAACACCCTGCAACACGCTATTTATATCTACGATTTCTCAATTTTTAAGTGGTTTTTTTTTTTTTT
>VXAY01002317.1:1574587-1613359 GCA_013399855.1 Oxyruncus cristatus
TTTTTTAAATATTGAAGACAGAATTATCCTGGAAACTTCAGGGGAAATCTCATCTAGTTAGCCCCTTCCACCTGCCCCAGTCCTTATTGTGGTACTTTCTCCTTTATTACAAAACTTGCTTTTAAACAGACACAAGAGGGGAGAAAAAGAGTATCACTTGCATAAGAAAATCCATTATAGACCACCACCCTCCAGGATATTAGTGAAACTGATTTTAAAAAAAAATTGCTTTTTTGCAAGAATAGATCTAAGAGCTCTGAAGAGGTCTAACGTGAAAGAAGTCAGTATAGGAACCTGACATTAGAATCAACTTCAAGTATAAAACTGAAGTTCTTACAATTGAAAACATAACACTTTGCAACAGCTTGTACTTGTTACTCATGGGTGCAACAACCAACACGAATCAGATGGACAAAGACACATAGATCAAAATCTGCACAGACAGGACACGTGATATTGGGCACTACTGTAAAATGCCAGGAGGCAATTTTAAAAGCTTGAAGTGCTCAGTATTAAAACCAAAACTATAGATTTTTTTTCCAGCAGAAGAATTTAGACAATGTGGTGAACGGAGTTACTAACGTATTTTATTATTCCCAATCCTGTGGAGACAGAAGGGACAATCAACTTAAGAGCCCAGTACTGCTATACTTAGTGAATTCTCCCCAGCAAGGAATTTGGCTCATACCCATTAAGCTGGTATTTCCCTAACAGTAATGGTACAATTAATTATAATTCAAATGAATGAATGAAGAAACCTGAATAAAGGACTAATTCACATTCCTAACAACACTGTGTTGTCAACTTAAATGCTTTGTTCTTAAATACATTGAAAATGGGAAACTTAAGAATCCAGTATCGTTGAATCATGTGCATTAATACCTATTTCAAAATGCAGTTCTTCACACATGCACCTCTTTGGAGGAAAATATAGAGAGCACTCTTTGTTATCCACAAGGGAAGATAATTTTAAATGCCAGAGGTTGGAGAGATACCACCACTTACCTTGGGGATCAATAGTTAACTAAGATTAAGAAAGAACATCCACATTTGCAGCAGAGGGTTCCATTCATTCCGAAGCAGTGGATAAACTCGGGACTCGTTATGTCAAATTACATTAATGTATCTACAACTTTTTGGCTACTTTCTCTACCCTCATCCTCTTTTATTTGGCACTTAATTTGTCTTCTGGTGGAAAAAACTCACCTCCCATTGGGTGGAGGCTGCTCAATGTGTTCAGGTTCCCAGATGAAGCAGCTGCTGTCTGCTGAAGGAGCTGCAAATAAAGCTAGACATTACACCAAAAAACAAAACAAGAGTGAGAGTGAGGGCTGGCTCTGCTTCTGGGAGAAACTGCATCACACCACAGCCAGAGCGCCGTCACAAATGAATTCCCGCTGCCCATGCACCTCATTGTAGCAAAGCGTAAAGAGAATTCCCCTCGCACAACACAGCCAGAGCACCACCACAGTGAAAATCCTCATAGCCCATGCATCACATCGCAGCCAAAGCAACAGCACAGTGCTTTTCTCACTCAACATCATCAATGGTGAGGGAAAATTATAGCTAATACACCAAGACAAAACCAGCAGAATCAGTAGTGAGAGAATTCCTACTCAAAGCACCTAAGGCAGGACTGCCACCCCTAAGGATATGCTACCTCACAACCGACTTTACAGCTGACACTGCCAGTACAGGACAAATGGCAATGCCATATCAAAACCAGAGAGTTACCATGAGAGGGAACTTTCTCCACTTTCCTTACGCACATAGACATGAGAGATTTCCAGACTCAGCTCAGAAGCTAGAGATTTCCAATTCCTTTCTCCATTAACTAGCTGTTGTAAAAAAAATTCCAATCTACCAAAACTAAAAAAGTACTAAGAGAATTGCCCTATTTCAACTACACAGCACATCAAGAATGAGATGAAATTTTCTTTTTCTGTCCTTCAGACCTTACATTGCATGAATACAGTTCTCAAAACTACTCTGGCAAACCACATAAGTCAGAGCATATCAGTTTACAAAAAGTTCATCCCTTAGGGACCCAGTAAAATCAACTAATGCCAGTGACAAACAGCAGTTGGTGACAAAGAGCTAGTCCAGCAGTCTGCTGCATTATATCTGCTAAAGAGAGTAGTTTCTATTTTCTGTAGGGTTTGGTTTTGTTTATTTGTTTGGTTTTTACTGTTTGGGTTTTTTACTCTGTTTCCAATCTGATCACCTTTTCTATTTGGACAGTGGCGAGTACTGTTTCAGGTTTCACTGGAAGAGGATGAGAGAAATAAAGGTTGAAAAAGGAAAAATGATAAAAGAATACAAGAACTATTTCATCAGATAGACATGAAAAGGGCATTTATGTGGGTAAACTTTGAGGCAGTAATATATAAAGGAAAAGCACAAAGTCATTCTACAGAATTCAGTAGAAAAACCCAGTGTTTCAGTAATCAGGGCTACTGTAAAGGGGGTGGAAATCCTCCCTTACATGTATCCTGACTAGATGTTAGCACATAATTTCAGCCTTCCCATCCACACAATGGGGATTAAGAACCCTGCCCCTACCTATCAGAAGCCTTCTAAAAATGAATACATTAAACACTGCAAGATAGTTAGACACTGCAATCCCTGAAGAGATGAAAAGAACCCAAATCAGAAACTCACTGCTAAGTACTGGGGTCCAAGTGTGTTGAGACCAGCCAGGTTTCCCCATATTGAGGCAGCACTGATCTGTTGCATTTGTTGCTGGAGTTGCTGAGCAATTCGTTTCTGCTCTTTGTCCTTCTGCGTGTCTGCAAATTTTACCACAATGGGAGAAGAGCAGCCCTGCAAACAGCAATTCAAACAATTACATACTCGCTATCCCCAGCAGTCAAAAAATACTACAGTAAGACCTAGTCACTGGAAGAAATTCCCTCCCCCATGTGTGTGTGTATATATATATATATATATATATTCAACTAGCACATTTCATTAAAGGTTTAAAATCCTGTTTGCTTTTAATTCTATTTTGCATTTTGGTATTTTCTCCGCAGACAAAGTTTCTATCGTGAACTCTAAAAATAGGAGCAGAACGAACACAAAGGTCCAGGAGCAGTATTTGTGAAGAAACACATTGCACTTATCCTTCTCTACATGCCCACTGGTCCCTTAAACTCCACAGTGACTCCCTGACAAATTACATCTGCTCCGGACACCCACTAACTTGTTTTACCTCCATGGTTTGTGCTTGGTGCATTGCTTTGATTGCTGTTTGTGCCATGGCTCTTGTTGTAAAAGTCACAAATGCACAACCTGGGGAAAAAGCAAAAAGAAACCAAATCTTTCACTACATCCACAATTAACGGGATGAATACAGAAATCAAAGTGCCTACTGGGTGGGTAGGGGGTGTAGGTGGGAATCACAGAAAAAGCTGAAACACCATGTTAAGTTGCAAAAGGCAGTATCCTCCATCTGCCAAAAAAGCTTCCTGCTTACCTCTGCTCAGGCCATCTGGGCCCCGTAATATCCTGCATTCTTCAATCTGACCAAAGGGGGAGAACATCACTCTGATATCATTTTCATTGCACTTCTTGGATATCATTCCAATAAACAACTTCCTATCTTCTACTGCTAAGAAATCAAAAGGTAAAGAGTATTACCAGCAAATATGCACTTACTAGATCTTATTTTGTCAAGTCTTTTCTATTAGCCTGTATTTAGGGTAGAGACTTATCACAACCAGATTCCCAATAATGGACTGTGTTTTCAGTTAAGGAGGATGCATATCAGATACTTCAATGAACCTGAAGAATGCCTGTTTTATGATGTTTCATGTTTACAATTCACTGTTTTTTCCTTGCAAAGCCTGTGAGCAGCAAGAATGTAAAAAAAAAAAAAAAAGGGTAAAGGAAGCAGATTCTGCACTTCTCTGTATCTTTTCAGTTCCTGGTAAGAAAAGACTTGAATGTGGTTTACTAGACTATTTTCATCATCTTTCCTCTGCCTCTTTTATCTTTAGACTACCAACATAGCTAACCGTATATAAGCAAGAAAGTGAACTGCAGAAAGCTGCTTTCTAGCCTCTTGATCATACCAATCATTTAAATTTAATGTGTCTACTTCCTCATGCTCCTCTCTCAACAGTGCAAGCAACAGCAGTTGCTAAAACAGAACAGTTTTATTTCTGTTATTGATATGCACCAAAAGTGATATGTACTGATCTGTACCAAAAGCATAAAAATAACACCTCAAATCAAGCCATGGACTATGTGGTACTGTATCTTGCCTCTGAATCCTGATGCTACTAGACAGAAGAATACCTTTCAGTGTGCAGATTATTTTAAAATAAATGATTCAGAAAGACATTTCTTTAAACTTTTCAGTTAGTGGTTACTAATGTCAGTTAAAGGGCACTTGAGGGAGTGGGGTAAATTTGAATTCAGAGCAGAATTTTATACCTCTTGATTTAATTATTTAAGGAAGTTAATCACCTCCGAAACACTTTCTTTTGTAGGATAAAGCAAATTATGCAGAGTAACACCTGAAAATACAAACCAATTTAGAAATTCATCACAATACAAAACATAGTATGATGAAGGCTGTAGCACAGTTTGAAGCTTCAGTTGAGTCTTCTCTCATTCAGTGCCACAGTGAGGGGAAATCAACTTATTTGCTGAGTGTGCTATGGTGCTAGGAAGGAAAATTTCAGACTATTCCAGCTGACACGACTTTAACTGGCTATTAAATCTTAATGTTGTACTCAGTTCACTTTCAGCTCTTCAAGCAGAAAGCTGCTTTTCAATACTTTTTGCAGTCCATTTTATTTCCAGAGATCCAGAATCCCTTTTGTTAGTGGCAAGTTGAAATACTTTCTTAACTAATGCTTTATTTATTGTTGTCACCTATACCTTTTACTAAAACCCATATAATTATTCAATAACCTCACAATTATCACACTAAAATTCCATTACTTTTTTTTCTTTCCATTATTTTCCCAGGATATTTGTGTGTGTGTGTGTGTGTAAAGGAAGATGCATTTTAGTTTAGAGAACCTATTCTGTTCTCCTCCCAACAATACTTCAAAGGAATGACTCCCTTCTATATATATTTACACAGAAACTTATTCTGTAAACACATGAAGGAATCTGCAGATGGAATTACTCATGCTATATGCTACCCATATATTCCATCTTCTGTTTTCAATAATCTTAAGACCTAAACTTTCTGAAACAAGGATTATCTTCTCCATGATGCAATGCTAATCCTATAGAAACTACTGCAAATGAAGAAAATAAAATTCAGCCAAGCCTAGAAAGGCTGAAACCACGAGATGCTAAACACTTTATTTGCTTATGTTGCAGCAGTATATATAGATACATACATATTTCAACATGCATGTATGTATGTATATAAATTCAAAATGGAAATGCATGGCTAAATGATCATTTACCCTGTGGTTGATGCTAAATTCTTAATCCATCTGAAATGGCCAGTGTGCAGAAACACTCAGTTTTTCTTCTCTACTGAACTGTTGTTAATTCTCAACCTTTCTTGTATACTGCAAGAAGTAGTTTTGACACCCACCCTAGCTGCAACAAACTTCCTTCAAAGGTCTGAATTAAACTGGACAAGCACTTGAAAAAGCACTTCTAGATTTCATAGAATCATAGTATAGTTTGGGTTGGAAAGCACCTTAAAGATCATCTAGTTCCAAGTCCCTGCCACAGGCAGGGACACCTTCCACTAGATCAGGCAGCTCAAAGCCCCAGCCAGCCAGGTCTTCAACACTTCAAGGGATGAGGCATCCACAGCTACTCTGGGCAGCCTGTTCCAGCATCTCACCATCCTCACAGTAAATAATTTCTTCCTATTATCTAATCTAAATGTGTTTCAGTTTAATACTGTTAACCCCTGTACTATCACTAAGACTCCTGGATAAACAATCCCTCCCTGTCCTTCTTGTAGGCCTCCTTTAGGTACTGTAAGGCTGCCAGAAGGTGTCCCTGGAGCCTTCTCTTCTCCAGGCTGAACAACTCCAACTCTCTCAGCCTGTAGTCACAGGGGAGATGCTCCAGTCCTCTGATCACCTTGATGGCCTTCCCGTGGACATGCTTGATGCAGTACTATAGGTAAGGTCTCCTAACAGTGAAGTAGAGTGGGAAGATCACCCTCCTTGACCTGCTAGCCCTTCTTTTGATGCAGCCCAGGATATGGCTGGCTGGCTGGGCTGCAAGTGCATCTTGCCAGTTTATATTCAGTTTTTTTGTCTAAAAATACCCCCAAGTCCTTCTCCTCAGGGCTGGTCTCAATCCACTCATCCCCCAGCCTGCATCCATGTTTGCAGGACCTTGCAGTTGGCCTTTTGAACTTCACAAGGTTCACACAGGCCCACCTCTCCAGCCTGTCAAGGTTCCTCTGGATGGCATCCCTTCCCTCTAGGGTGGCAACCACAGCACTCAGCGTGACGTCATCCATAAGCTTGCTGAGGGTGCACTCAATCCCACTGTCCATGTCCCCAACAAAGATTTAAACCACCTTAGCACAAAGAACTCACTGGATGTTTCCCTAACTGACAACATGGTTCTACCACAAGCAGCAGCAGTGGGAGATACTCTGAGTCATGGAATTTTGGAGACATCACTCACACTACCTACTATATTCAAAACATACCTTTCTCTATTCATTTTTTTTTCTTTTAAAAAAAATCAGGCCTCCAATTCAAGACTTCATCAAAAAATGTTTAACAAAAGGGAAATCCTCAAGCTTCCCAACTAGCACAAATAACACCACCAAACTCAGCCTTCAGTAAAGCTTACCATTACTCTTTTCACTATCAGCTGGTTTCATCTGGATAGGATGGTGCATCTGAAACGTAAAAAAGGTTATTTAATCCTAGACACATTCACTTCATATTATATGAAATACATCCCATAAGAATTGTGGAAGAAAAAAATTATAGCCTAAATTGCCTCTAGAAGAGTGCATATGGAACATTACATACATTCCTAGAAGAAAAGCTTTCCTAATTACATACCATCATTCCTCCTCAGAGTATCATAAAAGCCATGCCCACCCACTTCACTACCATATTATTCTCCTAAATGCTCTAAAATTCCCTTAAGATTTGTTATCATATAAATCTCATGACATTGATCTTTTGAATAGTTGTTTTAAAACATTATTTGAGGGCAAGATAACATGTGTTTGTACTTCAGGGGTCCTGGAGCTGAGAAAAACAAGACAGTTATGAAGAAAGCAGGGCTCTGCTCTTACCCCTGGGAGGATCTTCATGTTGTGAAGAGCATTCTGTGCTTCTAGTGCAGCTTTACGGGTATAAAATGTAACAAAACAGCACCCTGCAATTAAAACAAAATGCTAGCCAGGAAAGAACACTAAATCTTGACATGCTGTACAGAAATTGCAAATCCTACTTCCATCCTTCCCATGCAAAATGCTGTGGAGCAACAGAGTATTAATTCAATGTTCTGCTTTGCAATTATAATCCATGCTCCTCAAGCATCCTCATCACTACTGAGCTCTAAAAAAAAAAAAAAAAATTATGATTTTCTTCAGCTCAGCTAATGACTGGATCATAGTTCAAGTATAATTAGACAAATACACTTAAAGATTATAAAGCTCAGGCTTGCATGCACACCTAGTCACATAGAACTCCAACATGCAGGGATCTCTGAATAAGCAAACAGCTAAGACTGCAACTATGTGAAACTGGTTGAAACCCCAAGTGTCACATGAAAAGTACAGTTCTCACCTTTGCTTTGAGGAGGGTTTTGGCTCCTGTCCCTCAAGACATTGATTTCATAGACAGCACCATACTGTTCAAAAAGTTCTCTTAGATCCTTCTCACACCAGCTTCGCGGGACTTGACCCACAAACATCTTGATAGCATCTAGATCAGGTTGGTCTGGGTGATCCAGTGTGCCATTCATTTTCTTTGAGCTATGAAAAACAAGAAGGAATTTCTGGTTTATATCTTCCACAGACAAAAGTATGCTTACAGCAAGATAAAAAAATATTTCTACACATACATAAATGTATATGATTAAAATTTACACACACAGAGAAACTCTTGCACATTCCCAGTAGTGCACACAGGAAAATATTCACATTAATTGGCAATCTGTGTACTTGGAAATCGAACACAATCTACACAGCTGTTTAAAACTTTGTTCCCATAATGTAGTCAACATCTGGGATTCAGGATACAAATCTGCTGAGCTAACTGAAAAATATCACTAGTTCAACCATGTAAAATTTTATACAAAAAAAACCCAGAACAGTAAGGAACCTAAATTCAAGCCTACTCGCAAATGACTGAAGTTATCAGCAACCAGTGAAAATGAGAGGATAACATTTTAAAAATGGTTTTATATGTTACTAACTGCATCTGTTTCCAAGGTGAAGATCCATCTTTAAAGAGAGAAACAGATACAACCTACCAGATTAAAAGTCTCTTTAAATGTTTACAAGGCAATACCTCTGTGAAACTAAGGAGCTTTCAACAATAACTGGCAAAAAACCAGGCTGAGATTGTACATGAATAGGTTGGGATTGGACAATCCAGTTAGTCACAAACAATCAGGTTGAGTAATGTCAGGAAAAGAAGACACTTTTTAGACTACAACAGAGAAGTTTTGAGTATGGAAATCTTCAACAGGTTTTAAGGCATTATATGTAGCCATACAACAGTTTACACTCTATTAATAAAACTTATGTTACACTCCACCCAGCTAGTTGACAGTCATACACTGCTCTCTGTATTGACTCCTCATTATTTGTTAAGTGCAATATGAGGTCTTGTTATCTATCAGTAGTCACAGGCTGGTATGCCAGAGGACCTATCTCTGTGGAAGTCTGACTGTAGCAACACCCTATTGTAGCTATAGTGATTAGTAGGTTAAAATTGCTGACCAATCCCTGCATAATCTAGAAAGGACATGGGGAGTGGAACAATAACTATACAGTGATTCTCCCTGCCCCAAACTCTTTGTTGAAGAATACAGGTGGCCTTCTTCCAGAGTAGTCAGCTCACTTCATCTCTGTTTTTTCCTTTGAAGATAGTTTGAATGGCTTAATAACTGCACATGACAATAAACAGTATTCTTCTCACTGTCCAGCTGAAACCACATTCCCTCTGATGGAACTTAAAAAAATCCAAACCAGGTAATGTTTACTTAATTTTCCCCTCAATATGCTGCTGTTCAGAGCCTAAATGTTGGGGAAAGTTCATAATTTTACAGTTGTATGAACAGACCTCAGAAACAACAAAGCTTCTTATTAGAAGGGAAGGGTATCATAAATCCTTTCACTCCTCTCCACCTTTCTGCTCAGAAAGGGTCAGCACCTCTTCAAATAGCCAAGGCAAAGAATACTTTTTACAAAGACATAAGCTACCTCTTTTTACTTCAATGGAAAACAACTGTCAATAATTTACCGTCTTCCAATAATAATTTTCAGCCTTACCTTCTATGCCATGCATAGCTTCAAGAGCACAGCATGGTTCCTGTTAACTGAGCAACTCTTAATATGACCTCAGCAGTATTCAAGGATTATTTCACTACTAATTAAAAAGTTTAGTCTGGTGTCATTAATAGGGAAGAACAGAAACTGTTCTCTCCAACAGCTGATTTAAATAATCGATTTTATAATATCAGCACCTGTAGCATACTATAAACAGTAATGCCAAACAGTTTTATTCCTCCTTAGCCCTTATCCCTACAATTATCAGACCATTTTTCTCCCTTGTAAACCAACATCAATTGTCAATGACCACTAGGATTTCTTCAAGAAAACAAACTGCAGGTTCTCCTATCTCTCCTTCCCAGTCCCCTGTCCCAAGGGGAGTTCATCAGACAGCAAAGGCTTTAGAGACAGCAATTCTAACTACCATTTTAGTTACAGCTTAGGCATAAAGACAAGATACTCACACAGGGCTGGCATTCAAGGAGCAATGGTCCACCATCATCTCTGGGAGGAAATCCAACTTGAACGCAGCCATCACCTCAGTCTATGACAAACTGCTAACACTAAATCGGTGTATTGCCTAACCCCCAAACAACACCACTTCCAAAAGTCCTGCAGGTCTTAACACTCAGCCACACAAAAAACACTCAAACCACAGAAACAGAAGCTCAGGGAGACCAGCAATAGACACCACAGAAACAGGCTGGACTGGGAAAGGGACATGGAATCCCAGATTAAAAAGGGGATGTGACCATGTGAAGGGAGGCTCAGCTTAATACACAATGAAAATGCTGATGCACTAGGCTTGTTTTGTGCAATTTTCCCTGGCGAAGCAGTACTGAGTGCACTGTCAGATAAACAGAGTGTCAGATCCATGAAGATAGCAATGGCTAACAGAGCAGAAAGAATACAAACTCCAGTCTTTCCATCCCCAACTAACTCCTTGTCTCCCAAAATGGCAGTCCAAGGCCTTGAGGTTCGGACAGACACTTCCCATTTTAGCAATATTAAGCTATGAAGTCAAGAGGCTCCTTCACCATAAACATTTTCAAGAGCTGGTCTCACTCTCTTCACCTTGTGCTCTATTATTAACACTCTCTTAAATTCTATGGCAAAAAATGCCAAGTAAAATGTTTCTCTAAACCTGCCAAAAAAAAATCTGAGCTAATAAGATATGATTACTCAAAAATTTCTTAACCACCACAGAACATAAAATCTGACTCCTCTTTTTATTGGAGTAAAACATACATTGTTCTGGAAACAATACTTTGTCTATCATGCATCTATAAAATCAGAGATATACAGAGCCTACAGATGATAAAGGGAAAAACCACAGTGATTTGTTGAAAACTGTTTTATAATCTTTGAAAACACTAATCAGAACACCTCAGCTGCTTCATCATTAAAACAGGAATGACATGTTGATCAAGGAACTGTGACGTGTATTAGTACACGCAATACAGACTTCTTGTTAAATCTGTAATGGGGAGATAATATGGATAAAAAGAGATGCACTGTGAAATGCAGAAATATTTGATTGCAGAGAGTGAGTGCTGCAGAGGCAGCTGGGTGTGTCCGAGCACTCCAGTAAGAATGATTAATTAGAGTCAACCATGAATCCAGATAAGCCTTATATATGGTTGATAAC
Source organism: Oxyruncus cristatus (assembly GCA_013399855.1). Lineage (NCBI taxonomy): Eukaryota > Metazoa > Chordata > Aves > Passeriformes > Cotingidae > Oxyruncus > Oxyruncus cristatus. The sequence continues at coordinate 1,585,696 of VXAY01002317.1, forward strand.
CACAAAATAAATCCTTAGAGCATCAAGGACTGTATGCTGGAGCAGCTGTGATCACATCTTTCTTGTCTGTTAACGACTGCAACGTGTATTTGCAGTTATTTTGACTGGCCAGTCAAAATATGCAGCCTTATTTAAGCTTGCACACTTACAGTATGTCAGTTATTTTTTCATAAATAATATTTCCAACCTTGAAAAAACAAGAACATTGCTAATATTTTGCCTACAGTGAGGTTAATGAAAAGGTTATTAAAAAGGATTAGGTCTTATAATACAAAGAGATATGCATGTTACTGCAAAAGAAGAGGACACGAATTTCTCACACATCAGATATTCAACAGTAACTACTTCATACATGCTCTTACTATGTGGTAAATGCAAGAAAGCTTACTCTTTAATGAAAAAGGTGTAAGCTACATGCTAAGCACCATTTTTAACAGCATGCAAATAGGCACTAGGGAGCACAGGTCAGACTTTTAGCTAAATTAAATTGTTCAATCAACTTCTAGACATTTATTACAGGCTTCCCACTTGAAAAATGCCATGTTGCATAAAACACATCATATTGAAATGGTATATTAAGCCCAGAGCCCACTTCATGCATTTCTCTAAATAAAGAGCCTGTAGAGAAAAACACTTCATATTTGTATAATTAGAACAGCAGATGATAGGGTGGGGTTCTTGCCACTGATCACATAAATCTATAGACCGACACTGGAAATTCCGGCCCTACCCATGAAGACCAGAATTCCTTCCTTTTGGTCTTCCAGTCATCTTTAGCTTTTTTCAGCAACCACTAAAGTGCCCCAGTAGCCATGCTCACTGGAGGTTCGATAAAAGATGAAAGATAATGATGGTAACTCTAGAAAATGGGTTTAAAACAAATTACTGAGATTGATCAATTTACTGAAGAATATCACTACATTGTTATGATTTGAACCTGTGCCCACCCTTTCCCACATCTCTCTGCTCCTCAAAATCAAAGTTCTATCTGCTTGTTCCAATAAGACAAAACTGCAAAGTAACAGGCACAATTTGGTGGAAAGGAAGAATCAATATTAGAATGGTGAATAAATAACTGAAGGTATTTTAGCCAAGACTCAGTGCCTCAGGGCGCCGTACTTCTGAAGCAACGATGGCAACTTCAATGACAAAACACTAGTGTACAAACAGGTTTGTTTTAATGATATTTAGCTGAAGGCTTCAAGCTAGTGAAATTAAAATAATTATGGACTGTATTTGTGAAAATCATTGTGAACAGAGTTGAAAAAGACGGTATTTTGCACAGAAATAAGTAGTAAGTGAGGATGCAGCATTTCTTCAAAATTAAAGAAACCCCCAAAAGTAATCCTAATCACCGCTCACAAAGAAAGAAAAATAAGAGCTAAACACACTTATTTTTTGCTCAGATGTCAAATTCCTGCTGGCTTTCATCCGTTCTTTGACTGTTTCTATTCAAAGGATAATGGAAACAATGTCTGAGATTCCAAGCTCTATGGACTGTAGCTACACATTTAAATGTGGTGCTCATCTGACAATACGTACATTAAAAAATTTCTACATACTACGTACTAGATCTCACTTTTTTACACTTCTAAAGCCCTAGATGATGCTGCAGAACGTATCACTACATGTTCTTCTCAGAGACTGCAAAGTACAAATGCTGAAAGGTTCTGCTTTTAGGTTTACGAAATTATATTACATCCTGGGGCACAAAACCAAAAATCCACCACAAAACCAAAAATACTGTGTCATATTTTCTTTCCTAAGAAAGCCTAGTTCTAATGAACAATTAACTCTGAAAGCTGAAGTTAATACCATCTCTTATTTTATACAATCTGAATCTCAGCATACACAAATCTGAAGCTGAGGGACTACTGCCATGGTGAGAGCAAACTGAAGGAGACAGATCCTAGAATAAACTTCCCCTTGTATTATCTGTGCATATCCAGATTCCTACAGTGCTGCTGAATTGCAGTTTTGTTTTTAAACAGATAACCCCTAGGTTATATGCACCAAAATACAGTAACTACTTGTCAATATTTTGTTGTTTCATTGTTGATCATGTAAGCATGTGCTCAGACTGTTTTCTGCCTGTGTTGAAATCCAAACTGTCTCCCCATGCCTTGCTGGGTACAAAAAAGCCCACTACGTAGTTGCCAAAAGTGCAGTTTCTTCTTCTGCCAATCTCTTTGACCATTATGCACCGTGGGTACACAAATCTGACACATTCAGAATGTTGAATTTACCATGAAAATACATGAAGTTTTTGGGCTGCCCACAATTCAGATTCAACTAACTGAAAAACATTTTTATTTATATGAACTTCTCTAGAAGTTCCCAGGTAGAGGAAAGGGGTAGGAAGGAAAGACAATTGCCTTTATCTTGGAAATAGCACACTTTCACAGTGCTCTCTTGTACACATTTATCTGAGAGCAGATAAATGAGATCTAGACCAAAATGAATTTTTACCAATTAGGTTAGTAAATTTAATTCTAAAAATAGATTTTACTATAAGCTTTTTTTCCCCTCCCCTTCCCCAAAATATTTCTGGGGAAAAATTTGAGGTAAATCAATACATTCTTGACCTATTTCTCTGACTTGTGAATGAAGTTCTGTAACTTCTACTTCAATTAATTCTATGAAAGCTCAAAAGGAATGAATTATGAACTTTTGTCTGACTGAGGAATTCCCAGGACTCCCAGTTCTGTGCCAGCAGATCAAACAGGAAGTCACCTCTGGTTTACAGGATGTTTTCTCTGCCCAAGTACTCTTAGGGAAAATGAAAGAGCAACTAAATGTACCTTTTTTTTATAGTAAAGACAAATGACAAAAGCAAACCATACAAAATTTTGTAAAATTAGGGAATTATTTTTCCAGAAAAAGGAGACAAGTCTTTGCACTGAAGTGAACAAATTTACTATTCTAATTACTTCTAAATAGTAGAGTTTATAGAAAGATAGACAAGAAACACATACAGGTAAATTTTCTCTTGAATTGTCTATGGGCTACCTCAAATGCATATGCTTCTTTTGAAAGCTCTATTTCTGTTCTTCCTGCTATGCAACATTCACTTCAAACAGAATCTACTGCCCCACAAATCACAAAACAGCTGCAGTTTCCTATGTTCATATGTGTAAAGCAGACTGGCAAAGGCAAATGGAAACTTAAAGAGGGAACACCTTTAACTAAATTAATAGATAAATATTTAGTGGTGGTGACTTCTGTAATCCTGTCAAAGTTTGACAAGGTTTGAACACAACTGGATGCTTGCAGCAATGTATTTTTCCACATCTATTTACTGCATATATATACCAATTATCTTCTTAAACAGATGGACCATCTGACTCAAAATACTGCACATAAGAACCACCACCTTCTAGCTAACATTAGGAAGGAACAACTAAGTAACCTCATCTTTAAACACAGACTAATCAATAATTTTTAAGATTTTAGACCCATTTGCCTAATGCACATAGTACTAGGCACTAACAGAAGGAAACCAAAAACCAGACTATGTCCAGCATGGCAATTCTCAAGGTCCTTAGTCACAACTTTTTAACTTTCTAAATCAACACATCCAGTGCAAAATCTTCATGTGAAAATAGATACGCAAGACACTGTTTGGATTAAACACACAAAAGGTACTGCTGCTCTGTGGCCACTGAGATCACAACTATGTTGGCCACAACACTATAGCTGTATAAGTCTGTTCGATAAAGGGGTTCTGAATTAAGCTGGTCAGGAAAAACTGACTGCTTGAAAATGATGTTTCAGATTGAAAAAAAAAAAAAATCAAGGGATTGAAAGCTGTGGCAGAAAAGAATGGTCTGTTCCAAGCTCTGTAGCAATCCAGTGCAAAAATCCAAGCACATCCCTTAGCTCCTCAATATAGACATCTATGTGGAAATTCATGGAAGTTTATGGAAGTTCAGTGGGAGGCAGTGAATTGAGAACACTGTTTGCTATAGAATAAACCCATGGACTGGAGAGGTAACCCTTAACACAAGTATGCCAATACATACTAAAAGCAGAAGCAAAAAGCCAGTAAGTCTCAAGATCCTTCAGTGACTTCTCCCTGCTTAGCTGAGCACCATAGCCAACAGGCGGACTAGTTCAGAGCTGCTGGCACACCAATGGGAAAAGAGCATGAGTTAACTCTTCTGTTTTGACCTCCTCTTCACTTAATGCTAAATGATTAGGAACTTATTGCCTTGATACATTTACTGGTCTGACAAATTTATTTGAATATGAACAGTGGAATCGACATTTTCAAGCAGGAATCTTAGTATTATAGAATCATACAATGGCTTGGGTTGGAAGGGACCTTAAAGATCATCCAGTTCCAATGCCCTCTGCCATGGGCAGGGACACCTTTCACTAGACCAGGTTGCTCAGGACCCCATCCAACCTGGTCTTAAACACTTCCAAGGATGGGGCACCCATAACTTCTCCGGGCAGCCTGTTTCAGTGTCTCACCACACTCAGTAAACGATTTCTTCTTACTATCTAATCTATCCTACTCTTTTTCAGCTTGAAGCCATTTCCCCTTGTCCTGTCACTACATGGTCTTGTAAATAGTCTCTCCATTTTTCTTGTAGGCTCCCTTCTGGCACTGGAGTACTGGTAGTACTGCTATCACCATGATGCCCAACAGTTCTGCTTTGACTGCCGTATATCTATTATTTGCCTGCACAGTCTAGGTGTCCCTCTTGCTTTCACTTCAAACAACAAGCCATGAAGTGAATGCACAACCTTGTAAAGCTTGCGTGTGGCTATTACCCTCTTACACAGTTTGTAGCTCCACACTAATTTTCAAATGACAGCTAAGAAAGCAAAACTTTAGTGACCGATACAACAGCATTCGTCCTCTGAGGAGAAAGTAGATGGTACTTCATACACAGGGTAGTAGATTCTTGGAACTCCTTGGCAGGATAATGCAGATGCAATAAGCTTACATGCGGGGAAAAACAAATTGGACAAGTACTTGGAAGGGACCCATCAGAGGCCACCAGACAAACACAATAGGTTGGGTTCTCCTGAGCTAAAACCAGAGAGGCCAAGAGACCACTGAGTCAGTTCTGTGGTGAAAACAAACACTATAGGTTATCAGCCCCTGCGAGCGGTGAAGATATGTCTGGAACATGCCGAAGAGCAGGCTGCCTATGCATTTGTGTTGGGACAAAATAAAAAAACACTATGTAAAAAAAAAGAAGAGTTGTCCTGTCAAAGCTACTCAAGAACTGAACTATACATGTTAGGCAAATGCTAATTAAAAGTGCTCAGCTATTATTGGTGTAACACTAAACCCTCCCCAACACCCCTCCTCCCCCCCCAGACTACACAACAAATGAAAACCAAAACCCCACACCTCTGGACTTCAGGAAACGTGACAGCACAGATAACAACCAGTTTACACACTTTACCTCCTTTTTAAAATGCCTTGCAATTGCTTTCAGTATGCCACCACATAACTGAGGAACAAATTCGATCTGTGATGTGCTCAATATCTGGCTCACTCCTGAGGACAACTTACAGCAGCTCTGCAATATGACAGATTATCTACCAGGAAACACGTTACAACATCTGTTCAAATCCGAGAGGCCAAAAAAACCCCCCAGAAACAACAAACCCCAAACCACAAGTAGGTCCTGCTCTGCCAGCAACTGCTACCAATAGGACATCTAAAAAGAACATGGAAGAAGATGAGTTATCAGTCTTAAGACTCTCTTCTGACACATGAATGAAGTTTACAATGTTTAAGGCAGTGGCCTACAAACTTGTTCAATTTTCTTCTCATCGCCTCCTGATACATTGCTGCTTCTTCTGCTTGCCTGAGAGGGGATGTAGGAGTGTGCTGTGAATATCCTGATGGGGCTGTGGGTAGTGGAATTCTGTGATATGAGCAACCCTCAGCTCTGCAGACAATGATCTGCTTTTCTAGGGCAGAACAGCTGCATGATGCTACCCTGAGTTTTACTTCCTTAGTGCACAGCTGTCAGCTAACACAGCAGCATGAGGTTGCCAACCCAGTGCATGACCCATTGCAGCTGTGTCTGTTACTCCAGTGATGATCCTACAAAGGCTTGCACAGGCACTACCAAAGAGAGAAATAAAAAAATAGAACAGACTGGCTCATGAGACCACCTCCTGACAATGACCTAAAACACCCCATCTCCAACCATGAAGTTTCTCATTACCCTGTTGTCCATGAGGAATATGCAAGCTGATAGCCTTCAAAGCATTATTTTGAGGTGCAACACAACTATTATTTCACAAACCTGGATCCATTTATTTATTTATTTTTTACACAAAGACAGAACGTCCAAAGAACTTCAAGTGTCTCAGTCTGCAATAGTGCTATTTACAGAGTGAAGACAACTTCAGTTAGTACATATGGACTTTTTCCAAAGGCAGCCACTATCTGCTCACCCTGCTTTCAAGGACAGTACTTGTACGGCACTAGGATAGTAGTCTACTACTTTAACACAGTGAATTCAATAAAAAATATGCCCATGTAAGTAAAAATCTTCACATTAAGATCGTTTCCTAGAAGCCCCATCTTCTCTTTGGTGTTTAGTAATCTCCTTCTTATACCTGCTCCCCAACGACACATTACACACTTCCTTTAATCTTCACAGAAATATAAGAAGAGGTACCTGGGTTGTTTTATACCGTAAGATGTTTTCCTTTGCTAGCTTTGATTTTGTAATTAAAGTTCCAAATTATGACCTTCAGAACAGCGATCTGAAATTTATATTAAATTTCTCTTTCCCAGATAAATTCTATTTCTTTATTTTGCATATTGCCTTGCCTTTTTCAGACTAAGGGAATGGAGAAGGTGAACTTAAAACACACGACACAGTAAGATTTACTGTGATGCAAAGAAAACAACAAAGGCTGGGCTGAGATGACACTGTGGGAAAGTTATTAGACAAGAAGCAAGGAAGCAGACAAAAAAATTGCCAAAAGACTAAATTGGGAGCAATTAATGCTGGGCAACCTCTCAGAGCATCTGTACCTGGAGAACAGATAAAAAGCTTTCATGCAGGTTCTGTAGAATAATTAATTTTGGCAAATCACAGACAAGGTGTAAACACTGCACGTTTAATCCTCTTTGCAAGACATTTTACAATTAATAATCAATATTAAGAAGAAGCATCGATGTATCCAGGGCGATTGCTTTTAAAGCAGATGCGTATAGGTTTCTTCCCTCATTAAAAACAATAACAAACACAAGTAAAAAAAAAATTAAATTCCTTTATTCTTACCTGTAGATTGTGGATTGCGGGGTTTTTTTGTGAATAGATGTGAAATGTCTAATTTCAGGGTACTGCTTAAGCTTTACAGTAATGTATGCAAAAGAAAATTTCAGTCTAAGATTGTGGGATTTTTTTAACATATGCCAACATTCCACCAGACATAATTTGGGAAGCATTTTGAGTTTTTATAATCACAGTGCTAGAACATAATAAAGTTTGTATTTTGCAAGAGACAAACTTTGAAAACCTTAAGTACCTAAGAGATCTGAAAGATGTGTAGACACTTTGGCACTGTAAACAGAAAAAACTTCTTGAGAAAGTAGGAAAAGTGGCTTGTCACAACAATAGTAAGAGGAAATAAAGGCAGCTGTATGACACACAACAGGAGACAAGGCAGGAAATGAGCATAAGAAGCGAGGACATGCATTTCTACCCTCTGGAAGGACAGGGAAATACTAAAAGGCAACAGGATGGAACATTTAAGGCAGAGAGTCTTGAGTTTTTTCCCCCTTGCATTCTTTGTTTATTGACTGAATTCAGACCCCAAGACACAGAGAAATAGAAATGGCAAATCACACTTGCACTGCAAGGCTTAAATCTTCAGCAGAAAAGAATAAGAACAATGTTTGGAAGCAATTTTGCCCTGAAGGTTGGGTACAGATCCCATTTACAGTGTCTTTGTCCTCGTTCTCTTCCCAAACATTGCCTCTGATCTTACAGAAATGACTGGCCAAAAGTTCATCTTCAGCTATTTTATTTTTTCGTGCAAGAAACAATCCTGCAAGCAATTCTATGGAATAGAAAACTTATTATCTTTGAACCTTTTTACTTTGTAAAAGTACAAGCACAAGACCTAGAAATCTGTTTTCAGATAAGCCTGTATTTTGCAGTCCTTTCCCGTATTATAGGAGTCTGCAGCTCTGTACTTAGTCAAAGAGATGCACAGGAAACAAAAATTTTGCCATCTCTGCGATATTTACCAGATTTTTAAGGACTCAGCTACACATTAAGGTAGTTTTCTGCCACTGAAAGAGAGACAGAAGTCATTCCTCTGGTAAGGAGCTGGAAATGCACTAGGTCCTGGAAAGCTCTGAACAGTCTGCTTGTCTTCACGCCAAACATGTCATAATCCATTACAACGGGCAAAGCAACGACATTTACACAGAGAATTGCTCTGTGGTTGCATATCAGACCCAGGGGAGACTACAGAACCTGCTAAACAATTCCAGGACAATATCATGTACAAAGATTGTTATATTAACCTACAGGAGAACCTCAGTAAATCAAAAATGCCTTTAAGCTTTTTGCAAGCAACACACCTTGTGCACATGTAAAGTAAAAACCTTAAAGTAAGAACTGGCCAGAGTTACCTTTTCTCCTTAAGACATGTTATGTGTTATCTTAAAGGAACAAACTTCATATTATTACTCTCCTTATTGAAATGTCTAAAATAGCAATCAGACCTGTTTAAAATTTTTTCTGATAAAGTCTTTTTTCTTCTTCTCTTAAGTTTCAAGAGACCTTCTGGACTAAAACCAACATGTTTCATTGTCCTTTGCAGCCATGAGAACAGTCACACAAGCCATTTTGAGGAGTCCCTTAATCTCAAATTGTTTCTACTAATAGTACCAGATACAGTTAATATTATACTACAAAAAGTCACTATTTCTCTTTCATTTTATCCAAAGTAAAGCTTTTTGTTGTATGTTACCAGAAGAAAATTCAAATGTAACCCAGACAAGGGCTCCCCAAGAGAGCACACTGTGCAGTTAGAACAGTAATCTCTGCAATAATAATTACTATGTAGAGCACCAACTTGGAACACAATAAGTCATGGCTCTTGGCATGAGGCTGCAAAGGCATAGCTCCAGTATTGTCCATGAGGAGAGTGGAGATAGGAATAGGATATGTATCCCTGAGAAAGCAAGCAAAGATGTGCAGGTGCTTAGGGACATATTCAGTGGCAGACTTGGCAGTGTTATGTTAATGGTTGGACTATGACCTTAAGGGTCTTTTCCAACCTTAAAGATTCTATGACTATCATTTAACAACCTGCCATTTTTACTGCCCATTTTTATCTCCATGTGAAAGACTTCCACTTTGGAACGAGCTCAGATCTGCAGAAATTTTATCTGAACACAGATATGTTTCAAGTGAACAGAGGTAAGGTGCTGTCCTTCATTACACAACAGGTTTACAGATGTGTCTCAGTGGAGTTTTCATTAGAGCTCACCTTCAGGAAAACAACAGGATGACTCTCGAGGAGGGGCGGGACAGTAAAATAATATGAACCCTACAGTGCTCTCTATTCACACTACAAAGGCATTTTTGTCCTCCAGAAGAATATCAGCATGGTAAATGTAGATATGACAAGAGTCAATACAAAGATAGGAGCTCCTCAGTCTTGAAACTGTCAGTGCTCATAAAGCACTTGTAGGACAATATTATTTGACAGAATATCTGTTCAATCTACTTTGGCAAATATGGCATGTAAATGTCCAAACACAAGAAAAAAATCCCAAATCTGAGTAAACTCTCTGTTCAAAAACTTGTCTGGTTCAGGATAGCATCTATGAGAAAACTGGGGAACAAAATCAAGAGCTATTTCAAAGGCTGGTTGATTCCTTATCTCAAAGCAAAGCTGACCTCTCCTCAATTTTTTTTCTCTGTACCAGACCAGGAGCAGAATGCCATCAGTTTTGTTCTGATATATCTCTGTAGAGTTAATCATCATAAGAGGCATTTCATACTGGGTATGAAATGTAAACAAATGTATACAAACAATTTCATATACCATTATCAGATATTCAAGACTCCATCCTCTTTCACTTGGATACCCTTCTACATTCACATTTAGATAGATGAACTCAACTTTATTTTGCTGGAAACCATGGATCTTGCAGCAAATAGAAGTGATTTGTTTTCATCAACCAGAAACTTTGTGATTACCTTGCTATTTAAATAATCTGATTATTTCGTTATTTAAGTAATCCAAATCTATTGATTCTGGACCTGTGTTTTGCAATTGGCAGAATCCCATGAGTTTGAAAAACCAGGCCTAATCAGATTAGCCTGTCTCAAAAGATGCAAACTCTTCAGACAAAACCCACAAACGTAAGGACCAATATTCTCTCTTTCCAATCTTCTGTATGGTCCTAATGGAGCTGCAAAGCAGCAGGAAGGGCAAAGTACAAGGCACCAGTCAGGTAAGAAAGAAGCTGAGTGTTCTGCAACACCTGCAATGCCTGAAGACAACTGCCCTCAAACTGCTACTTCCAAACACAGAGGTCAATCACAAATTCTCTAAAAAATGGTGTTCCTGGATTTCTTAAACTAGCTTTAGATCTTTCTGCCCTGATGAGCAACATATGGAAAGGCAGGATATCCTGCACTTTAAAGACAAATTTGTTTTTCTTTCTGATATAGACATAACTAAATCCTTTCCAATGTATTTATGCAAACTGTAGCAAATGTCTGCCCATTGCAGAAAACAACTGTTTCCTCAACAATATAAACTCCCTGGTTGTCCAGATCAAAACACATGATCTTTGTGTCATGGCAGAGATGATTCACCAGAACAGCAAAAATCACCACACTTTGAGCATGATAGTGTTACTTAACACAGCAGTTACAGGTCAACTGTCCTCAGAAGTGAACTGAAACTCTTAAGGTACACAGCTCCAAACAGTCTGATTTGTTCTTTTGGTACTTCCCTGATCACACAGTAAATCATTCCAACTTCCTAAACCGGGGAAACAATGTGATCACAGAAGAGCTGTTTATTGGGTTGTCAAGCTGACTTTGTCTACCATGCAAAGTACCATGAGAACCAAGCATAACCAAAGGACACAGACCTGGAACCTGAGTAGGAAAGGAAGGGGCAATTGTCTCAGCTGTAACGTGAAACTACATCCTTAGTGAACTTCTAGCATTAAGAAAATTGCACGAGAAGATCCTTGCATTTGCCTTCAAGCATTTTCACACTAGACTAAGTTCCTGTTCTGCTATACCTAATCAGATTTGTATCAGCCTAGAGGAGTTACTACACCAATACTCACTTTTAGGGTTTCATGCACTACAGAACACTGTAGATTTGCCCTGGTCAAGAAATTACTAAGAAGACATACATTTCTACTTTGTAGTTATGTTTCTAAAGTTATTAAATTACAGATGGAGTTAAAGATGCCTATTGACTTGGTACTAACAGTACTAAACCATTACCACTCCCAACCCCCTCTAGCAGTACAAAGGCAGGAAACTGCAGAGTTTAAGGTTCAGGGAGCACTGCTCACTGCAGTGGAAAATGACTGCTTTCATCACTGAATGTAAAAACAACTTCTCTCTAAACCTTTGAAAGGAAGATCCAATACACAAATGAGGGATACAAACAGTAGTTGGTTCATACCTGCGGCTATGCACCTCCCTCCAGCCGTTCCACTCTTCAGTCTAAAAGATAAGGAAAAAAAAGACATTGAGAACTCCGGAGTTAAAATCAGATTAACAACAATCACTACAACATGAACTCCACCTTACAAAGCACTGAGGACTGTGAAAGTAAAGCATATTTCTAAAAACAGAAGTCATCATGAGGTGCTAACTACCCTCATTTAGACTCAAACCTGAAGTCGTATTTTTAAAACATACAGAGTAGATTAGAGGGGGCAAAAGAAAGGACTGCAATGCAACATGGCTGAAAACAGAAGTGTTAAAGCTCCCTAATAACATTCAGTGGACTTATCCTACCTGTCTGGTCTTTTGAATGCCACAACAAGAATCAGTTGCCAACAGCATTATCCACAATCCTAAACTGCTGTATTACATTATTTTGACAGCTGCAGCCCTAACAGATGACCATGAACCTGCAGATGGGAACTCTAATGTAAGACTGCATAAATGGAAATGCACCGAATCAGAGAACCCAAAGACCACAAAGAATTAACAACTCAAGGAAAATATGTTACTTCTACATCTTAAGCAAATCATCAGCCAGGAATCATACAGATTTTCTGTACTACTACCTGATAAATAGGGGATGCTACCCCATGATTCACAGCTCCCTTTTTGCAAACTCAGTAACTGACCCACAACACAAGCTAGCACACGTATTTAACTATAAACTTTGGATTTTTTTAGTTGTGGAGTGGCTTTCCTTTTTTTTTTTTACATTACACACAGCTATCTGTGCTCCCATATTTTCACTACTTTGCAGGCCCCTTTATAACCTTTGTTCTATATTTTTTTAATAAATGGGGATAAGTGATCCATATCCTCTTCTAACTTGCCTTGTAATGTACACGTCATCATGTCTTATGCCCTCTTTTCCAAAGGGAGATCTCTTGAAAATGAAATTTCAATTGCTATTTTGTAGTAATTTTCAATTGTTCTAATTTCTTTCTATTTGTTCAATTAATTTATTAAAGTAATATAGCCTCTAAAGCAAAAAAGAATTCTAAACACAAGAACAACCTTAATTTTCTTAGAATACTTGTTGAGAACAACAAAAATCAATCATGAATCCTGACAAACACAACTCAGTTATTTGAAATGTGCATTTTCAAAATTTATATTTTCTAGAATATTACTGAAAACTGACTATTGTTCAGGGAAGATTTTACATATTTATTTTTGCTCTGTTTCATAACAGCATTCTGAATTATGAAGCTCCAACTAGTGAGTCAGGCAAATATGTTACCTGAGGACACCTCCTTCCACCTCACCCACATTCCTTCGCTTTTTTGAAGTTTAATTACAAGGTATATGTTTATGGCCAAAAAAATGGTCTCAGATTCCTGTTAACAGACCTGCCTTCAAAACATGTATTTTTTTTTCTTTTGTTTCTTTTAAACCAAATTTTTGCCAGATATTTAAGCCCAATGAAAGTTGTCATATATGCTAAGTTTTGCTCCTTTGATAATCAGCTTTCAGAAGAAAATGAAACACAGAATTTCTTGATCTTGTAAATGCGTAAGAATATCTACATAAACAACTTTTTATGTCAAAAAGAAAATATTCCCTTCACACATGTAGTCATTAATTCACTCTAGTGAATTAATTTAAAACTTCAAAGAAACCAAAAGTGCAGCTAACATAGCCAGAGGAACCCATAACTCTTGGACACCTTTGGGAAAACAGATACACCTCACTGAATCAAAGGCAAAATCCAAGACAATAAAAACTTCAAAAACCAAGCAGCAAATCTGACAACCACCTGTAGAAAAGTCTGGCAGAATGCTCTTAAATCATAAATTGTTCTATAATGGTTCATTTAATTGCATGCAGAACATAAATACACTGAATTGTTTATCCAAGTTTACACATCAGACAAACTTGAATCAAAGGCCAAAGAATCTGACAACTGTATTTTTTCTCAGAAGAAATCGGGACTTGGATATGCCAGATCAAGGTATACAATGTGTGCAATCAGTGCAGCACAGCCATTTCTGTAATTAACTGACGTGGCAGAAAGCTCTTGTGCAAATTAGATCCTCCCCAGCCCAGCATTAGATGCTGACAGCCAACTGTTTTCATAGTTGCATGAGTGTAGGCTCTCAGTGGGGTCAGCAAAACACTTAATGAGCATAAATTGAGACATCTCATCACAGCTTTTGCAAAGATTTTTCCTGAAGTTGCCCCCCGACTGAAGTGCTGCATCCGAGTACAGATGTCACTTTCTACTACTGCACAAAACTGGAACTACGACACCACCTGACAACTCCATGTAGAAAAACAAAGGTTTAACACTTCGATTTAACACTTAGCCTTGCCAGATCTAAGAGTGACAACATATACTTTCACTGATGAACAGTTGCAACTTCTGATATGCAATATAATATAAATAGAATTATAGCTGGTAATGAAAACAAGTGGTTCTAGCCACTAAGTACTAGACAGTGGATATGAGCCCAATAAATTTAGGGATGCTGCTTTGATACTAAATGGTAAAACTTCAGTCTCACCAGCATCCAGGACCATCTAAGAGAATACCAGATCATTTAATGGATTCTGATCAATGACATTACTGTCACAGTCACCACTTGTCTAGACTAGTTAGTTCTGATTTCTCATTACACTTTCCAGGAACTAATGTTTATGGGATGTCCAGGTTACCACTGGCATTTAAAGAGGCTAACAGATAAAACAGACCACACAGCTCAACCTCAGATACATCCTGGCGTCAACAGTCTCTCATATAAATCGGCATTCAGTCTGGACTCACTGCAGATTTACGTATTTTTAAGTACCAATATGACCAATAAGAAAAATCGAAAATATAAAAAGAACTATTTCTTTGGAGGAAGTAAAGGAGGGACATAACAATGCATCACAGAGTGACGGAGCAAGTGCACTAGTCAGAGTCTGAACAGAGGCCTATACAAATCAGATAAGTTTCAATTACTATACAGCTTAGGCCACAACCCACAGAAAGTGTGTCACTTTCTAGTAACCCTTACTTACAAGGAAGCAAGACAGAGATAGTGAGGAGAAGCTCCTGCAGTATAAAAACCTCACCATGGAAGCAGCCCTACTTTCTTATCTGAGAAATGCCCTTCTGCTGCAATCTTTACATCACCCAAACCTAACAGCACCAAGAGCTACACGTTCACTATGAGGCTACAGCTCCCAGTCACTGCGCCTGCTCACTTCACTTTTGCAGACAGAGCTGTTGAGTACTGTTTTCCCCAGTGCTGCCAGCTCAAGTACTATTGGGCATACATACAGGTTAGCAGGCAATCTGTACAGTTAGCAAGTAGACCAGCTGAATTACTCACAACAGTGTATTCCACTATAAGAATGTAAGTGTTTTTAATTTAAGGTATAGTAAGAACAGAATGAAAAATAAAAGAGTTGCACATTTTGGGACCGCTGCAGATTAAGACAAACGGAAAAGAGAGGAAAACTTTTAGAATGCCATGCTTCAAGTTCCTCTAAGCGGGACATCATAAAATACTTAAGATTTGGCACGTTGACCATATTTGCAATGTCTGTTCCATGGTCAGTCAGCAATTACAGCCCAAGACCGATCATTAAGCCTTACAACCCATAATGAAAGTGTCAAGAGACACACTTTAAGAATGCAAAACAATCCTATGATCTGCTGTCGAAAACATGAGACTGGAACCTAGAAGATATCAGTTCTATTATTAACTATGGGTTAAATAGCACTCGACAGGTCACTTTTTGGTACTAAGAATTTCCATTTGTATAATATTATCATCTTTTTATTTGTGAAAAGGTATTTTGAGAACTAGTGACAGAATGTATGGAATAAGAGAATATCATCATGCTGTTACAGTTGCATCTCAGTTGAAAACCTAGTAAACAACTTCACAAAAAAATGTCCACAAAATATATGTCTGTTAATAAAACCCAAAGAATATCACTAACAAAAGATTTAAGCTTTCTATCTCCATCCAGATTACGGCATTAAGGGACTCTCAAAATACATCACAAGTTACAAAACAAAAGCAACGTTTCATTTACTTTTTGAATGAAGATTCAAAATATTTAGAAAACATCCATTCATGTTTTGCATTATGGATACTGTACACACCACAGGAAGACCTATCAAATGCAGCACTTTTTTATCTTCTTTTGAGTAAGAGATTGAGGTTTAGTGAACAGAAAGAATATTTGCAGTTTAACCACCAAACCTACTTCTAGAAGCAATTGAACTTTAGCTGAACTTTAACAACCTCATCCATCTCAGCCACAAGACTCAAATACTAACAATTTCGCTTACCTATCATTAAAGGTAAAGTAAAAAAGTCTTAACAGGAAAATCATCCCTGTGCAATGTTCAGACAGACACAGTTTGCATAGCTCTGTGTGAAAAATCCAAGGTACTTACATACCTTTCTTCTGATTGCACAAACGGAATAGATTCAAATGCAGAGAAAAAAGATCCTCAAATGCAATCACTATTCTGTATTATCACACCTGAAATACTAAAAGAGGACACAGGGCACGTGGCCCTTTCCAACATGCACTGCCAGCTTCAGAAGAAAATAATTTTGAGGTGTCCCAATTCTAAAAGATCAGAATTAATCTGGATGCAAAATTCTGAGTAGGCCTGAAATTCCGTATTTGTGAAATATTTAAGTATGATCATTTATATTTTATTTCAAAGAAGCACAACTAAGAAAGACTGATTTACCTTAAGCTTGTATGTGCGTCTTGCTTGGCTTATATTAGACAAATACTTGCCATGAACTCTACCGTGCAGAATCTGCCATTGCCACGCCTGCAAACCAAAGAGTAAAAATATGCTCAATTATTTTTATCTTTATTTTGTAACAGGTACATGGTCAAACCCTTTGCCGAAGTAAATGGATACAAGTCTCAATTACACTCATTTACATCTGCAAAGAATTGAAGTCACTGCTCTACTTTAACAAATTAATACTGATTCAAATCACTTTCCCACAGCAGCTAATTTTCATTAACATTTAAAGAGATTTAATACTGGTGTGTAGAGCTGAAGCTTTAAGAAGTATTTCATACTAATTCTTTTTCTTCAGAGGCAAATGCTGGCATTGCTGTGGGAACATCAACTTAGGAATGTCCCAACTTTTATTCAAAAATTTAATAAAATCTGACCATTTAACTGTTCTTCAGCAGTTCTAACTAAGCTTCCACTCCAGCACTGAAAGTTTCCAATTTGTCATCATTTGCGGCATCATTCGTATACACTTCAATTTCTTTTTTTGCAACATTTACTCCCCTCTCCAATATCTTTATAATTGGGTGCTTTATCTAAAGCACACAAACAACAGTAAATAATACAGAAACCCCCCCCCCCAAAAATCTGCATTAATTTACAATCTCCTGAAAACACATGAATGCATAAACACATGCAGCACCTTGAAGCATTATTTTTGTCTGACTACCATTCACAAATGTGATGTCACACTTTAACTTTTCCCTGTCTGAAGAAGCTTTCATTCTTAGTTATGAACATCTAATAGAATGTTTTTCCAACTGCAAAACCTTTTAATCCACAAACTACCCTCATGGCCCATTCTGTGACCCTGAAACATCCTCTCCAGGTTGCTTCTCTCTGGTGATTGATGCTCACTGACTCTCGTGCCAGCACAGCTTCGCTTGCTCCTTTCTCTTCCCAAGGCCCCAGAAACCCTCCCTGCTGGATGCGCAACCTGATCTTAGACTGGGCGGAGAAGGATCAAGAGTGTCAATGCACTTTGCCAAGAACCAGAGAGTCAGTACTTGCTTGAAGTCTTACGTACGTATTTTCAGATGTTCTTCACTTACACACTTATCCATCAATTCTTTCCATTCACTTTTCCTGGAAGGCACAGTATAACATCAGCTGGTTTCCACAGCTAGCAGGAGGAGATGCCAGAAACTTTATGGCAAAAACAAGTGCTACAAATACAGTTTTGGCTGCATGACGAGTCAACATCGAAAAAATCCTCACATATCTTGCTGGATTCTCATGGTTTCTATACCTTGTACCTAGATTCTGGAGGTTCCTTAGACTGTCACATACAAGGTTTTGAGTCAGGGAGAGTATATGTGGCACATTATTTTCTCGCCGTCCTCACATCAGAAAAGCTGACCAATTTCTTCCCAAATGAACAGCAAGCTTCTCTGTAAAGCAGCATCAAACACAACGTGTATCAAAAACCGCCTTCATAAAAAAGTATGTTAAGGTAACATTTATTACTTCCCTGTAGAGAACCAAATCACATGTGCCACAGCAGGTAACACATGCAAACAATTCTTACTCAATTTTTTGGGGTTATATTACTGAGGACCGGGTACAGCTCTCCAGAAACATTTTATAGAAATGAGGAGGAAATACAAATAGATCAAGATATTCCTGCTGTAGATCCAGTTTAAGCTGATGCTCTTGCCAAAAGAATAGTGCACAACTCTTTCCTCACCAGCTATCCATCCCCACCTCTGTATAACAGGCCTGAGAAAGGAAACGGGCAAGGTGTGATTAAGGCTACCAACAACAATATAATAGTTTTAATCCAAGCATGCTCCCAGATTCAATTCACTTCACAACCACACAGATACTCTTGGTGACACAAAGGAAACGAAAAACACAAAGATGGCACGAGACTTTCAGAGCAATACCGGCAGATGCTCATTTAAATTACTCATGGAACTAGATAATCAGATTTAGGTGCTGAATTTCACATCATTAATTCTCTACTGATTAATTCTTTCCAAAGGCCTCAAGTGACAAAGAAGACTTCCACTGCTTCTGTTAAAAAACCAATATACTTCTGAGAAGCACAGACATGCTCTTCCATATAATCACCTTTACTGTCCCAATTCTTTGTCAGTGGACCGCATCTGATATTTAAAGACATGGCATTCACTATCCTTGATTAAACTATATGATTCAGCTTTTTAAAATCACAAGTAAATATTTTTTAACTTTCATTTATTCTTCCTGGAGTTTAATACCTGTAATTGCTTTTCAACAGCAGTCATAAGTTTCAATTATTTCAGATGAACACTGGACTTAACTCCAAATTCCCATAATCTTCCCACATTTCCACCCTTCACCTAACTTTATTATTCAACTGCATGATTATGACATTAAAAAAACAGAATCATTTTTGTAAAAAGTAAAACAGGGCAAGAAGAAAATAAAAAATTACCCCTACCTGTGGAATTTCAGTACCTTCAAAGGGCATCAGACAGAAGTTAATTTTTCATTTGTCTCCAATCCTGATTAAATCTTTTCTGCAAACAGGGTAACACAGCCAATCTAGAATGGATTACCTAAACTCAAAGTATATTTGGCAAATAAGATTTCCTGTCTTGACAGCTTATCTTAGCTCTGAATAATGTCACTCTCTTATATATTACCTTTAGGAAGATTCTTACAAAACGGTAAGATTTAAATTCCCTAGTGCCCATCTTTCATCTACTCAATGCCCTAGGTGTACATATGTTTATTCAGTGTTCCACCCATTTATCATGACATCTTCCACAGAATGGACACAGTATTTTTTAAATATGCAATAGTGTACTTCTAAGAGGCCTTTGTAACTGCCTAATCATATTCCTGCTACAAGACTACAAAAAAAAAAGAGAAAAGGTAAGTGTGCTACCAAAAAACACTTGAAAATAGAGAAATCACAAAACCCCAACCACTGGCATCAAACAGTACCAAGAATTACCTTTCACTGGTAACTCATATAAATGGAAAGACATCAACTAAGGAGTCAGGAAGCGGAAAAGTGGGAAGGAAAGCAGGCAGTGGGCCAAATTCTGGCAGAAGATGCCGGAATTAGGAAGAATATCAAGACACTTAAGGCAACAAGCTTAACATCCCAGAAGCTGCATATTCATAGGTTTTCCAGATGAACATGGAACAATTATTGCAGTGTGTCCCCATTAAAGAAAAAATGATCAGAAAACAGCCACACAACAAAGTTGCTTAAGTTCAAGCAATTCAAGATGACCCTCTATCACAGGTCCCTGCCTGCAGACATCAGTGCGATTCAGATATTGCCAGGCAGCTGAGAGCCATCAATTTGCCACTAAAATTTGCTTCTTCCAAATTCAAGACACACAGCTTTCTCAGGAGGAAATACACTGAAGACACTGCAGTGGTAGGAAAGAAAAATGATTCAGACTGAGTTTATACAACATGGTCCTCAAGAATGATTTGAGCAAGATGCTGCCTTCTATTTCACAACTGAAACAAAGTTTTTTTCGCTCAAATTCCAGATCCAAAAGGCCTGATGCCTATTTGCACAGATATTCAAAAGGCAGGAGAATTTGTAAGTGGACAGTATTCCCAAAAAACTCTTTCTCTCTTTCCTTCTCTCTCCCTCTCAAAAAAATTATTGACAATGTTAATGATGTATCCAGGTGCTGCAACAATTTTGAGCACCTTTCTGCTACTCAAAGAACATTGTATCAACAGTTTATTACATGGATAGCAGCTAACAGACTTTCTACACTATTTGTTCACCTGATCTTCTACTTGAAAAAGCAATTGTGAAGAGTCATCATCCCAACATGGGCAGGGCAAGCACACAGTCAGGGAAGTCTTTGCTGCAAGTTTCCAGTTCTTCCTAACAAGGTATTTCCCACAAGCCCCATCCCTCAATACCAACTCCTGATTCCCAACCAGGCAGGGCAGGGTCTAGCTCCTCATTAATCCCCATTGCCCATAACAAGCAAAGATACCACTTAGATCTTCCAGGACAGGATCTAGCTTTCATTAATCTTCAAGGCAGACAGCAACAACAGACCTTTTATGGAAAGATACAGGCCCTGGCTAATCACACCCCAAAGCAGGAAGGGAGATTAAAATCCTCATCCCAGAAGACAGCAGCTCTTTTGGAGGTTAAATCTGTCTGTATCTTTCTGATGCCACTGCCACTGACTACACACATGCTATGCTGTCCCTGCAAGACAACTGCCTTCCCTGCTCTGCTCCCTGTCCCTAGACTCCCAAATTTGAATGAACTGCGTTTTACAAAAAAACCAGCATCCACAAACAGATCACCTTTCACTTGGAACTTCAGTCCTCCCCAGAGACGCAGACAGACAGACAGACGGATGTAACAGAGACTGTAAGCCCTGGCTCTCAATTCTGCTCAGCAAATGCCCACCAGGCCAGCCACACTGCCTAGTTATCCAGCGTGCTGCTGCTGCTGCTGGACAAATATAGAAAGCAGAAAGTGGAACAACAGTTTCAGCAGAAGAGATTCTGCTCAGCTCTGCGAGAGGGAGGAGCAGGAGCTGAACCAGCCGAACTGCTTTACCCATACATGGTCTCTGAAAGAGACCATCGCTAAGACAAGTTCCTTTACACACACACAGCCTCATTCACTGTCACACTGTGCAAGAAGGAAAAGAATAAAGTGTACAAACTTAAAGGAGTTACTGCTTAGAAATGAGTTCCAAGTACGTTTTGCTTTATTCACCAACAGAATCTGGGCAGCAACTCGGAAACAAGACAAAAATCTCTGTTCCAGGGAATCCCCACATCCACCAACATTTCAAGAACTACTCAACTGGCAAGGTCTTTCTTCTTGCTTTTGGACACATATCCACCTATTAAGTTCTTGGTTTGACCTTCTCCCCCCACAGCCCAAACTGAATTATAGCCATCTTTTTAAACCCTTCCCCCTTCTTAAGTATTGACCTAAACAAGCAACCATGACCTTTCTCTTTGGTTGATACTAATTACTATGGTGATGTGCCATATCATGTCTGCTTTCCCACCCGTCCTTTTTGCCAGTGTTTGAACCCAAACTAAAACTTTTACTATGCATCCTTCTTAGAAACAGAAAAAAATACACTTCTATGCAGCATCCCCTTCTCTCTCCACCTGCCCCACCCCTTTTCATGTTCTGGCATGGAAGGAGCAAAATAAGTGTAACTGAAAACCCAGATCCCTAGGAATTCAAAGAAAAGATAAAATAAGTGGCACAGTCTATGACTTTTTTTTTTAGTATAGAAGTATGACAGTCTGCAAACTCAAAACCAGTTTCATTTATATAAAAAACTAAATTTTTTCATGAGTGATTACCCTATGCAGCTGCCTATTTCTTCTACTTGATGTATCCCACATTTTTGTGGTGATACAAAACTACCTTACAGAAGTTACCAGAAAGTTCTCTCATATAAATAACTGGAAGCTGCAACTTTCAGCTATATCAGGAATGTAGTAGCCAATTCAGACCTCCGAGAAGTACACGAGTCAGGCAGTTCTGCTAATGTAACTTTCAAGTAGATATAAAATGCTGATATTTAAACCAACAATCTTGTTATTTTTTTCAGATTTCTCATAACTGAGATAATGGTTTAGGCTCCCTGCAAATTCAGGAAGACACCAGAATACTCTGAATTAGCTCTACATCTAAGCACAGCCTAAATTATTTTCCTCATAAAAATGTTCCCCATGAAATGCCTATTAAACTCAGTCTTGAATTAAATGAAAAAATACTTTTAAACCCAAAGAAACTGTGAAGCAAATTTCTACATCAGAGAATTAGTGTCAATGAAGCTTCTGCACTGCTAAATACAGACAGTACCACCTACAGCCATTCTCTACTAGTGATCAAATTCTGGCCATGAATGCACAATTCAAAATGTAACATGGGTGGTTTTACTCCATAAATACCAGAATATCTTCACTTAACTTTTCTTAAGTCACCAAAGCATATAATCATGGATTTCTGAGTGCTCAAAACTGCTTCAGAGAAGTAAATATACAATCTTTTTTTCTCTCCCAAAGATTTTGCATATTGATAATTTTTAATGGTATAACTTCTAGTGTCACTTAGGACTGTGCAAGGAATCTTTACTGTTTCACTCATTAATCATGCTACACATTGTACAGTCACAAAACAATGACAGGCGAGACAAGAAAAAACCCAAAGAAATACAATTCTTCACTACATTGACCTGTTATCCAGATGTACAGTTTTTAATTTAGGAGTTTAAACAGAGAACAGGAATTTTTTCAAGGCAAATAACGAAGAAGCACAGGTAAGTTGGCAAATAAGTTTTAAGATGGTGCTCTGCTTAGGCATATGAAACTATAAATAAGTGAAGAATTACTTTTCCACTCTGTTGTGCCCACATGAAATGCAAAAGCTAGATGTGACATTTAAAATATATCCTCTCTTCCTGAAAGACCAATATTTCATTGCCCTCTGAAGAATCATTTATGAAAGCTTTATCTTGTAAGATTTTGCAGATAAGATGTGTGGTGTCCATCCTGCAGATCTCTACATGTATTAAGAGAGATGCTATCATTTTTGTATGTAGACTTGGGCATTGTCTGCTAAATACTTAATGTGAATTACAAGCTTCATAAATAACCAACTCCTCTGCTTTGGGAAAAAAACAGACATGAATATTCCCCTTCCAACAGTCTAAAAGATTTGCGGATCGCATGCATTTGCTGGAATATCTTTTGAACTGCATAGTTCGAGGAAAAAATAGCAGAGAATATTCAAGGGTTCAGTCAAAGCCTGAATTCTAAATGATAAAATGTTTGCAGAACAACAGTTTAACTTTGACATGTGAGATGCTGAGATCTAGTGAATAACAACCGCATTATTTTTGTGAAAGGTGCAATATGAAACAGTCTGCAGACAGAAGTGAAAACTACAGGAAAGAACAGTTTTGATGATAGTGAAAAAAAGAAGCCAAGGTCCTGAAAAACTCACATAATTTAAAGTAAAAACAATGTAAGACATCCACCTGAGTTATTATATGAATTGGGAGAGCATTCAGCTCTGAGAGAATATACCGTGTACAAGCATTAAAAACAACCTGTCTGCAAAGGAAGGCCTGCCAGACACCATACCAGCATGACACTAGATACTCAACGAACACTCATCCTCTCATCCACATGCTCATTCAAGATCTCCTTGAGGTGTGTTGCTGAAAAGGACAAAGAAGCCAAAGTGCCTGCTCCTTTGCATGGAATTCAGCAATACTCAAGTCAGTTATTCCAAGTTGTATTTACAAGTAATTTAGTCAAACCGATGTTAAAATTCTGGAGAGATACAATTTTAAGCCCAGTTTATATAACCTTAAGTGTACTCAGAACTTTAACACTGCAAGCCAAACCATTCAATCAGTTATAAAACTACTCTATGTCAGTACAAACTTATTATCAAAACTCAGTTTGTCAGTTTGCCACTCATACTCTGCCTTCTAACAAAGCAGCCAGTTAGCCAGCGTATCTTAACTAAAATCAAAACAAAACCCAGACCATGATATACAAAGTATACTGAATATAAAAGGGTAATACGCATACATGGGATAGCAAGACAACTTGCACACAAAGATTTCACTTCTGGCAGAAGGCTTTCACTTATATATATATCTGTGACAAAGTGCATCATCTACACTGAAATTCCTCAATAAAATTTGAAAACTACTGAAGACTTCTGTTCATGCATATAGTTGCTCACTGTTTATACTGAATTCAGTTAGCAACAACGCCTTTTCTTTCAAAATGCACAGAGATCGCTGGAAGTTTTAAGCCACTCAAGATTGCAGAGAAAAGACTTCCTTTCCCTGGGATGACAACTGCTGCACTACATTGCTGTCGAACAAATAAGCCTGCTCTGTCTATCACAGTTCAGACTTGTGAGCTATTCCTCCCTACAGCAAAGCATTTGCAGGCTAATTGGCACTGCAGCTTTCAAGCAGTTTACATTTTCTCCCTTGCTCTATCTAAATTTTCCGCTTTGACCTAATGTATATTTTAGCTTTGCATGCTTGAATCTTGCACCAGGTGCAAACGATGAGGTTCAGTTGATGTTTGGGAAATCTCCCCTTGAAAATGTGAATGCTAAAGCTTTCTCTTTTCACTGTTATGTCCCAAACTGTCTTGGCACCTTTCTAAAATAGCAGAAAAATGGTATCTTGCATTTTTTTGTATAACACAAGCATCTCTAATGACTGGAGGAAGGGCAATAAAACTACAAGTTACTTTTTTCAGTCAAGATAATCTCCCTTGCCTCAAGAAGTCTTGTAACAGGATCACAACTCAAGATTCTGCGCTGTGATACTTCACAAGAAAAACCCATTAGAAGCCCTAGATAACTCTTCTCAAATTACAACTCCCATTCTAATAAACTTTGAAGTAATTTAGTCTGCTTTGATTTATACTGTTTTTTCTCTCCTGCCAAATACCTGATCAATGGATAAAAGTGATACTTTCTTGCCAGAAGGCAGTTACCAAGGCAGTGAATAACTGCTTCCTAAAGGACAAGAAGCAATACTGAACATGCCGACGTTGAAACAAAACATTTAAGACATTCACGGCAAGACTAAAAAACAAGAGTGCAGAAATATAGATCAGAGTCTGTTGGACTACTACTGCTGTTTCAGTAACCAAACTCACATTATGACTTGGAAAACTGGACTGCCTTGTGGACATATTGCTGAACAACAGTCTCCAGGTCAACAGCGTGACAAGTGGGTTTTTGGATCCCAGTTAGATATAATAACCAGGAAATCTCAAAAACGACATGAATTTGTATCACTTCCCACCTAGCCTAAAAAAAAGGCACTAAAGAAAAAATTAGGGTGGGCACTCTGAACACACTTGTGGCAGTAACTGATAGTCCATAACCACATTTCAGAAAAATAAGCAAGAAATAATTAAGGAGCAACCTGCTCATAACCAAGTTTCTTACTAAGTTCAATTAGGCACTAGAATACAGGTAGAATCTTACTTAAGTCAATGTGAATCTAAATATTTAAGAACCACATAAACATCTGCCTTTTATGAAATTCAACTAATTCAGCATATTGTTAGCAATAATTTCAGAAGAAAATTTACACAATATTACCAATATTTCTCTTATATTAATACTTCTCTTTTGCCCAAGCACTGTACTTTGTTTCAATAAATGATTTTTTAATTGATGTAAAGGTTACTTGCAAGTTATGGATTTATTATTAATGAGAAAGACAATGAATGTTTACCTATGATACTGCCATCTTTCTTGCTTTCCCATTTAGAGAAACAGTGCCAGGCAGCATATTCTCAGAATCCCTACTCATAGCAGAAGAAATAAAAGTCAAAGACACCTTCCTCTTACCACACAGAGGTCATCCTACAAGTGTATTGAATTGTGAAGGACTAGCAAAAATGTGAATACAGTACTAAGTACTCAGTAATACCATGGAGTTCTTCACCTGTCTTCCATTCTGAAAGATGGGTAAGTTCTTCTCACTATTGTTAGCCATTTACTTTCAAAACAAAACTACCCAACACATAAGTCTTCATGTTTTAACATTCATGATTTTAGGACTATCACTTTTCAATCCTCTACTTTTCTACAGATGCTGTGTTCCTACTTTCTTCTGCATGTAAACAGAATCTCCTAGGCCTGCAGCAATTATTTTGCTTCAAATACCAAAAAAAAAAGTAGATACAGAAGGGCAAATGTAACTCAGCAGGTAGGATCTGGGATTGATTTTTCCCTAATGTAACATTAGAGACTTTGACAGGGAAAGGAAAAACACAGCCATCTGAGAATTCAGAATTCACCACCATTCAGAAAGGGTGAACACACTCCACGGAACAGCCTACACTTTCCCAGAATAAGTATCACCAATAACTTTGAATGTGAGCATAGGCTGAAAGAGAACAGTAAGCAACTTAAAGAAAAAATAGTTCTTTACATCACTGTATTTTAAAAGCCCTATTTAGGAATTTTACTGGTGTATATATCTGCACCCATGTCCCTGAGCAGATTAAGAATCGTGCTATTGCCCTGGGGGGCTCTTCATCTGCAGGAATGCAACTGAACATACTAAGCTGCCCAATGCAATCTCTACCCACCGGAACATTTCCTATCTCAGTCTAAAGATGTATTCATTAATTTTAAACACCTACTGCAGCAGCAGTATTTCCAACAACACTGCTTCTTAAATACTTGCGTCCAGACACAACTCGAGGAAGATATGGTATCTCACATTACGCAGAGATCCCAAGAACAGAGCTGAGGTGAATAGAAAAAAAATAAAGATGTGACCGGTGTGTTATGGCTATGCAACACCAAGTCACTGCAGTAAAATCTATCTGTTGAACTAAACCTATAGAAAAACAACAGAGAAGACAGCAAAAGAGACCACAACAGAGAAGACAGCAAAAGAGACCAGAACATAATTTAGCAACTTTTTGTGATCACTGATACAAAGAGTAGGACTGGCAGGACATACATACACAAAAGATAAATTAAGAATAGAAATTCAAGATACTCAGAAGTTCAAGCTCATGTGAGCCAGAAGCAAAGCATACTTCAGGATATAAATCCCCACCAAATACTTTTTTTAAATCAAGCTAACTCCTGCTGAAACACACCTAAAGCCCACCCTAGCAGTACATAAAAGAAAGCTGCAACATTCGAAAAACGTTCCCCGACAGCTTCTGGCAGAAGAGAATGCCTGTATCTCAAAGGTGAAAATGGGCCACAATTCCTCAGGAATTTAAAGGAGTGAAGGTTCCACACTTTATTAGAATGCTGCCTCTCAACTTCCTGCTCATAAACAGCCCTATAAAAGTCGCATGCTGTTATCAACCTTTATTTCTTCTTCATCCATCTATCATCTATTTTATGCTCCGTCTCTCCTGGTTTTTATATTCCTCTTCCTACTTCATTCCAGCAGTGTCTATCACGCCTTCTCACGCTTGAGACTGCAATTCCTCACACTGTGCCGAACTCCAATTTCCTGCTCGCGCTTCTCATACACTGGACTAACCTCCACCCCCTGGTGCACCAGCACACGTTTCACTGCTCCGGAGGGCAGACCCCACCGTGCCGAGGACCGCAGGGAACCGCACCCCGTTCCTACGATAAGCGCCCAGCCCGGCAGGCCGGCGGTGGCCAAGCCCGGGACAGCCGCTCCCTGCCCCGGGGTCCGCCCGG
>VXAY01002317.1:1614231-1624275 GCA_013399855.1 Oxyruncus cristatus
GGCGGGCCGGGCCGGGCCGGGCCGGGCAGGCGGCGGTGCCTGACCGCGCCTGTGCCCGCAGATGGTGGCGGAGGAGAACGTGCGCGCCGTGGTAACTCTCACCGAGAACTACGAGACCCGCTTCTTCTGCTGTTCCCCACAGGTGAGCCCGGGCATTGCCTATGACCCCCGCACAGGTCTCTTGACCTCTCTCCGTCAGTCCCGGCGCAGCGAGGCTTTATCCGCCTCCTGCCGCGGTACCGGCAGCGACCGCCAAGTCCTGTGACAGCAAAGGCGTGACATCTCGCACCTTAAAAACTTACTTTACTTATAAACCAGTAAAACGTGAGGATGCGAGTGAACTGTTACAGCTGCAGTGGCGGGGAGGGACGGGGAGCATTGAATCAACGTAGACCACTATATAGGAATGCCTTTTGTTTTGGGAAGAGATCCGAGCTCCCTTGTTTCCCTTTAGCTGAACCACATCTTTTCAGTTCCCTTTAAGTACTCCTTTCTGATGGTCAGCATTAAACTTTTCATACATCTGATTTAAAGGATTGACATTCAAAGTCTGTTTACAGTCCCATGGAGTTTCTCACCTGTCTGAACAGGTTTTGGGTTTTTTCAGGAAAAAAAAAAACAAACCAAAAAAACCCAGAAAATTAACCGACCAAATCTGCTATGTCTGTTTCAGGAATGGGAGGCAATGGGAGTGGAGCAACTGTGTCTCAGCACTGTGGATCTAACTGGAGTTCCCACCTTGGAAAACCTCCACAAGGGCGTTGACTTCATCCTGAAACACCGAGCCTGCGGTAACACTGTCTATGTGCACTGCAAGGCAGGACGCTCCCGCAGTGCCACCATGGTAGCAGCATATTTAATTCAAGTAAGGAGTCTACGCTAAATGGGGTTTACTTTCATACAGTCTAAGCAAAAGCAGACAAACTTTATAGTTTGCTCTTGCTCAAGAAACCTGAGCATGTACAGATTCATTAATATTCCATGATTTTACAGAGCTTGTACACCCATTTTAAGAGAGGCTTCAAACTTACCTTGCTGTTTTGAATAGAAATGAAAGTTTTGAATGATTCTGCTGTTCCTAATTATTTCTATGGAGGAACAGATTGAGGTGGGAATAACAGGTCACTCGTGAGGGCAGGTTCACTACGCAGATAAACACCCATTTTTGTTCAGATCTTCTCCTTGGTTAACTGAAATGGTGAGCCTTCCTATGCTTTTCAATAAATACGATTCATGATCAAGAGAACTGACTTTGGTTTTCTGAGTTCCTCTATTGACCCAACTGGGTAAGCCAGCCCTAAGAACAAAATGCTACCCATGGATTCTTCTGTTGGTGTTATTAAGTGCTCCCTGGAAAATTTTCCATTAGTGCTGAAGGGAAAATTTTTTCACTAAGTGCTGAAGTGCAACATGAGTACCAGTGAAGTTTTTTAAAAATTTAAAAATGCAAGCTGCGTTTTTGCTCTGGTCTGGTG
Organism: Oxyruncus cristatus; assembly: GCA_013399855.1. Lineage (NCBI taxonomy): Eukaryota > Metazoa > Chordata > Aves > Passeriformes > Cotingidae > Oxyruncus > Oxyruncus cristatus. The sequence continues at coordinate 1,615,707 of VXAY01002317.1, forward strand.
GGACTAGGACAGGAAACTATTCACAACATGAAGGAAGAGTAAGCGAGACAGAAACTGGAGGGCCCAGGGAGCAACCATCCCTCTTTAACTGAGGGACTCATTTCATGAATGATTGCATGACATTCAGGCTTCTCTGAGAGGAACATGAAGTAAACGGAAGGGGCAAAGCAGCAAGTTTTCTAACACCTCTAATGTTGCCTGTAGCTCCTGGGAAGGTTCCATTAAATGGTGCAGGGATGGAATGGATTTTCACTTGCTACGTTTCTGCCCTTTCAGCTGCATCACTGGAGCCCTCAGGAAGCAATTCGAGCCATTGCCAAGATTCGTCCCCACATCCTCATTCGACACAAGCAAGTCCAGGTCCTGGAGAAATTTCACAGGAACATGATCACTGGGACAGCTGCATAATGTCAGTAAGAATTACCAAAATCTCCATTTCAGCTGCTTAAAAAAAAAAATGTTTTTATGATCTAATCAAGGCTTAAGTGTTGTTCTTCTTGACCAAAAATAAAGAAGTTTTTACATAAACTACAGTACAGGGGAAATTGGGCTGTTTCATTAAAGCTTTCTTTTCTTGTACCTAGTATTTTAGTTCTCTTGGAGCCTCATAGTTCTTTTCCAGATATCAGTGCTCAGCTGAACTGCAAATCCACAGGAAGTAGAAAATATTTGTATTTGAAGCAAAGGAAAAAAACCCACACCTTTGTCTCAACAGAGACTTTATTCAGATTCTTACCCAAAGGGTTACAGTGCCAACAGAGAAGAGTAGGAGGAAGTGGTCTTAATTGTCTTTCACCAACACTATGTTATAATTACAGGTGGGGATTCCCTGTACAGTAAAGGAAGCCAATGTCTAAAAATGATCTTCTTTATGCTAGGTGATGACAGAGCAGTAAGCAAGTACCCATTTAGTTACCACTCCTCTACAAGTGCTGAATGCAACCTACTTAAGCTCTGGAATCTGTCTGCCATGCCCTCCTTCTGCAGTAGGACATAGGAATGTTTAAACGGGGATATCCCTGGGAGATACAGTGCACATCTAACTCTGTGATTGACATGGCAGCAAGACATGGTCTCCTAGGCAGTTAAAACTAGCAGCCTGGGCCAAGGAAGATGTTGTCCCTATGCCGCAGGATTTGTTATTGGTAGATTGGTTCCAGGCTAAAATAGCCATTTGCTGCAGTTTGTGCCTCAAACACAAGCAGCTTATCATTCAGGAATCAAAGTAATGGCATTTAGTCCATCTGAAATCTAAGATACAAGAGTTCAATAAAGTTCAATAGTGCTATGTAAAAGAATAGGCCCACAATCAGAAAGCCTGTATTTCCTCTGCACAGGTAAAGAAAATGGGGTCTTTACTGGGTGTTGTGAGCTTTTGGTAATGGGGACTGGTGCTGAGGGCGGTAGGTGTCTTCAAGCTGCACAGCAGGACACTGTTGCTCCCCTTTCCATCACTGGTCCTGTTTTTCCTGCCTAGGCCAGGACAAACTGCAGGTTAGTGAGCAGCACTTTAATGCCACTCGTGACTGTTACAACAGAGGTGGCCGGGTTAAGTTTAAAAGTATTTGCATCACCCTTTTTATAGCGGTCACGAAAGACATAGATGCTGCCGTTGCAGCTGGCAATTTTCCAGAGGGACGGTACTGAACTCCAGGCATCTGGGAGGCATAGCCGGGTGAAGCTATCCAGTAGGGGATTATAGCATAGCAGTGAATCCCCCTCAGCGACAATGAACACCACGTCCTTGTGCACAGCAGCATGCATGCGCCCCGCAAAAGGCAGCACGTATGGCTTCACGTGGCATTTCTCTGTGTTGGTATCGTAGCACTGAATTAGCCGAGAGGGCTTGGTGAAGAAGTCCAAGTCATTTTCCTCCCCGCCCAGCAGGTAAATGACACCATTAAGGTTTACACCTGCAGCTCCAGAGACTGCCACTTCCAACTGGCTGGTCTCTGTCCAGACGTTGTCTCGTACTCTGTAATATATGACAGCATTGGAGAGAGTGTCCTGTAGAGTCTTTCCCCCCAGTGAATATATTGCATCCTTGCTCGGCACAGAGACAAGGGTGTGTTGGAGCCGGTCACGGGGCAGAGGGGCACACCATTCCCAGTCTATAGTTGCATTGTTGCATTTCCACATTCGTCGTGGAATGGAGCCACCAACAACATATAGGTCACTACCGTGCTTGCAGGCTGCGGTGATCTGGTGACACAAGCTGTTCTGGCCACTCACACTGATGGAGTCATCCTCAGCACAATGGAGAGAGACAGCGAGTGAATGTGTACGTGATGACTCCTTTCCAATCAGGTAGATGTGAACGTTTTCTCCAATCACCTGAGAAAAAGGAGAATTACATCTGTTTACAAAAACATCACTGGATTTTTCAGCTTAGGACCCATCTGAGGGTCTGAGGCATAAAACCTTCTTTCCAAGTCCTGCCACCCTACAGCATTAAGGACTCAGAGCCTCCAGGCCTTTTCAAGATACCAGGCATATGTGACAGCAAAATAGCCACAGACATCACTGGAACCCAAGTGTTTATGATTTAGGTAAGGGCCGGTTACATCACTGATGGAGTACAGTTATTTTAAGGGGGAATGCCAAATGTAGATTTCTGAATGGTCTCTTTGGTAACTAAGCATCAAGTGAAATAAGGTATTTGTGGCACTGTTCCAATCACCAGTGATATCAGCATCAGGTTAAATTAAAAAAAGCTGTCAGTGGGATTGCTGTTTATGACAACAAAAGTATTCTCTCACAAGCACCGCAAATTTCAACGGCATTTATGTTTTGCAACTTTAAAGTCACACCTGTGAGCAGAATACCCTGCCTTGGGAAGTGTGAGACCACCAAGTGCTACACCAGCCCCAGAACAGGTCTTTTTATACCTTCAGACTTGATCGCAGAGTCTCTGAAAAGCCGGCTCGCTCCTCCTTGTTGAAGTTGATCCAAGTTTCTATGGCAACTGTTGGATTCTGAGAACATGGAACGCCATCTGCAGTTCGGGGACAGAAAGGCATTTATGATATCTAGACAAAGGTGTGTGTACACAGGAACATCCTTTTCCTGTGACAGCCTTCCCCCACTCCCACCACAAACCCTACTTTCTAGAGAGGAAAAAATTGATACAGGGATTTATAGGTTTTGGCAGGCATGATCAGCACTGGCAGCCAGACAACTACATGAAATTAGTCTGGGTAAATATGAGAAGACAGCTGCCAGATCTTAAGCACTTGGATGAGTTTCAACAAAGGAACCTATGTCCAACAGAAAGAGGGCATGAAGGAGAACTTACATGCTGTGTGTTGATGACAAGTATTTCCTTATTTAATCATTTAGGCAAAAAGATTCTCTTATTAGAAGCTCAGCAACTGCCTTTCTTTCTGGCTGGTTCTAGAAACCTATCTAGCAAAAGTCATCTGCAGAATGTGTCTGAGCCCTGTCAGACAGCTGACCTTCATGACTGAACATCTGGTGTTGCTGCTATCCTCTTAACATTTGGAAATCCCCAATGAGCTACTATAGCTTTTCTTAGCCATGTGACAGTAGGAAACACTCAACAGACTGCATCAGATTTCAATCTGTCCCTAGACATAACTGGAAATTTTGGTTAAGCCACACACTATTGCATCATCATCATCATCGTCAGTACATTACCTAGAAGATTTTAAGTATTTCCTTCCAGTCTGAAAGCCAGCAATTATGCCTGTATTCATTAAGAAGTTTCCCTATGAAGGCTCTCTGATTTTGTAGTCTGCTCTCATGACAAACCCCGAATGCAATGATGCTGAAGGCACCAGACAAATTCCAACTCTTTTCTCTATATTGGAAGGGAGGAGAAAAAGCATGGCACAAAAGCAGGTATTTTAACTGTTTTAGTAAAAGGGATTTCCATAAGCCAACCATCACATGTAGTGATCAAATGGAAAAAAACTTGGATTTTTAAACTGGTCCTAGAGTGCAACAAAAGCTAAACTTAATAAGTTACTATTTTATTAAATAAATTTTAATCCTTGCTACTAATAGCTCCCTCTATTTAATTCTTCATTAACTAAACAAAGATACAAGAAATGCAAAAGCAAAGGATTTTCCCTACCAGCAGTAGGAGTGTATTTCAGATTTTAATCCATTTTATGAGCTAAGTTGCAGCATAAATATTGAGTAATGTGATTCTATATATGGAAATAGACAATGCATGGAAATAAGGTTCTATTGAGCAATTATTGCAATTTAGGACCACAAACACTGAAGTCCATAGTCCTAAAACTATGATTACTATGTGGAATCTCTAAGAACTTAAAGGTGATTGACCTCCATATTTTATTCAATGATTTTAGAGGGATTTTTTAATAAACTCATGACTTACTTTAAAATTTTTAGCTAGACAGTTATCAAAATTACTCTGATCTATTTTTGAGGTATCAGTACCTACACTCAATAGGGGTTTTATTGAAAATTTCTTTAGATGTAATAGAGATAATATAATGCAATATCTGTTAAGATTCTCATATGCATAGCATCAACTCCAAAGGCTATTTTAAGCCTTATGGACAGATTTGCCAGTATTCCAAAGAAGCCACTCATGGTAGGCTTATTGTTGTAACAGCACATAAAACCCATGATGCACAGAATACAGTTATTTACTCATTTACAAAGAGTAATTAAAGCAAGGAAGGGGCATATTTGAATGTATGAGCTGCTTCTACATTCCTGCTTCCTCTAGCAATGATATATAAATGCACAAAAATCCAGTTGTGACTGTATTCTGGAGGGGTAACCAATTACTGGCTGTACCTGCTGGGGCTGCAGATGACCCTCAAGGATTGGTGCAAGCTGGAGTAAGTTGTTTTTGTGTTGACACATCCTTCACAATACTGAGTCATTGCATCCATTACTGTGGAAGCCTATTACCTTTACAAGAAGGGTAGTTACTGTATTACTTAAGATGCTACAATGCCTCTATTTCAGTCAGCTGAGTGCCTAGCCTAAATAATCCTAACAATTACATACAATTGTAAATAATACCAACATAGTCTAAAAATATGGGTTGTGCTCAAGCCTTCTTACAAATGTAGAGTTATTGCATTACTATGTTAAATGATTATGAACTAAAATGGAAAAAAAGACTTTCATAAGATGTTTATTTTTGGTAAGGCTTCTTTGTTTTAATGGAAACAAAAATCCAACAAATTTTTTGAATTTATGTTTAAAAAACCTGTAATATTTCTAAGCTGTTGATTCAGGAACTGCTGGGAACTACCAGCATCCTCTATGACCCTTTTCTACAGCTTAGATGTTTCATGTCCAGTAACAATAGCTCTGTTTTTTTTCTGATTAAGTTATCCAGAATGTTTTGCTTTGCTTTGCTTAGCGAAGTCTCTGAGTAGACTGTGATTATGAAAGCTTGGATCTTGCCATTTATTTCATTCAATCCCTGACAGACTCTCTGAAAGTCTCCTTCTACATCCACATCCTGGCTAGTTTCAAGAACTCTTTACCTGTAAGGATGTCTGTCAGTAGGCGGACAGGCAGGTGTAGGAACTCCTCTGTGTCTTGCAGTTGAGACAAATGTGACTTTGCACAGTGTTTTGCAGCTGTGTAGAGCTCCACATCACTGTGTTGGTCGGCCAACCACATGACCTGCAGACAGTTTCTAACCTGCACTGTACGGGCCAGAAAACGGGAGCACTCTTCAAAAAGGGCAGTCAGCTGGTACATGTCTGCCACCTCATAGGTTTCCTGCAACTCCTCTGCCCTCAGCTTTACAGTTCCATGGTAAATGTAGTCCACAAGAAGCTGAAAGACACTCTCGCTAATGTCCTGCAGCTCAATCACCCGGTTGTGGGCCTCCTTTAGGTTGGAAGTGAACATAGAACGAAAAAAGCAACTCTGAGCTGAGAGGACCAAACGGTGCAGCTGGAATTCTTTGCCTTCCACTGATATTGTAACATCAGCAAAGAGCTCATCCTCCAAGCATAATTTCATAATACCCTGGGCCACGCGGCCTGAATGGGAGCGATCAGTGAAGGTGTAGTTCACAAAGTAGTTTTCTTCTGCAGAGGAGCCTCCAGTCTCTTCTGATGAGTCCATGGTGCTGCACAGATCAGACCTCCAGCAATCTGTAAAATCACAATAATTATATGGCTCTCTCTCCCCACTAACAAGATTATGCAGTACTTCAGGGTACAGGGAAAAATCAAACATATTGGTAAGAGTCCAGCACATTTTAGACTGAATATAAATAGCACACCAAGAACCTTCTGCTTGAGCTTCAGAATCTAAAACAACAAATGAGAAGCTGGCATAATTAAAATTATAATATATACCAAACTTTCAGTACAGTGAGCATCACATCCCAGCAGAGCTGAGAGATGTGCATATCTTTTCACCACTCATTTCACTGACATAAAGAAATGCATCAATAGTTATTCAAGTGGAAAGTCCAGCAACCACCCTAGGAAACTTGTAAAGCCAAAAAAAAGTGGAGCGACATAGCTGGACTAGATGTAAAAAGGATTACAGTATTGTACTAACAAAGAGCACAGGTAGCAGCTCATATCATTAGGATAATTACCATCCAAACCCAAAATGATGAATCTGTGCAGTGTTATCAAGTAAGGTGAACCTGTTTTTACCAAAAAGATGCGTGAGAAGTCTGTCAGACATAACCACCAGTTAATGGTTATACTGCTTGTTAATGTGCCAGGCACCTTCAGCATGCAAAACAATGTTAGATGTTGTTAGTCACTGTTTCCCAAGCAGAAAGGGGAACAAAATTTAAAGAAAACACCTCTTAGTAGGTACTGCAGATGTTTGCAGAGTTCCAGGTAGTTTGTGGGTCAAAAAAGCTTCTGGAAATGAGGACTGCTATAGGAAGGAGCTCTTTTTAACATGGCTCTTGACAGCATTAATAACAAATGGTTGCCTACCTGCATTCACTTTTAACTTATTTTTACAACTGAACTATTAGCTATGGTGGCTGATATCACAAATTTCTTCAGTCAATGCTGAACATGATTTTCAGTTCAATGTTTCCCAAAGATCTGATTTTTCTCCATGAGATTCATAGTTACTCTTCCATGATTTATTTTGTCAAATATGCATTTTCTTACAATAGCTCTGTTTGATACAGGAGGGCTCCTAAGTTCCTTGCTCAAATTCAGTTCACAGAAAGTAATGTCTACATCCCTAATTGCCTGGACAAGTCTGTCCCATCTCTGGTGATGGCCTATCTTAATTATACCCTTATCACAGTAGTTCTGGCCTGTCTGAAAAATAACTATACATTAGTCTGTAAGAGACTGAGGAACTTCAATTAGCCCAGTACACATCAGTACTATTTTTTCCAGCTTTACCAAGTATGAGCCTATCCTGCAAATTAGCTTCTGCTTCAGTTAAAGCTCTTTATCCTCACAGTCAAAGTGCTCAGAAGATAAGCCCAGAATGCTGAAGAGATCACAAAGAGCAGCAGGATACAGAGGGATGAACTACCCTGCCCTCTTCATAAAACAGAACCAGCTTCCCACACTGCCCTCCAAAATTCTGAGGACTGGTGCCAAGTCACAAAAGAAATACCAACAGCAACTAAAATCTCACATCCTTCTTTGCAACACAAAGCTCTCCTTTGCATCCATAGCATCTCTGATATAAAAGAAAAAGGTGTGGAGGACAGTTAAGTGTCCCATAAAGCCAAATCTTACACTCCATGTATTCCATAGACCAGGCTACTGGTGACAGTTGTGTAGCCAACACCTGGCACATCTCCTTCACAGAATCACAGAATCCATTAAGTTAGAGATAAAGTCAAAACTATGACTGAACACCACTGTGTCAACTAGACCATGGCACCAAGTGCCATGTCCAGTCTTTCCTTAAACACCTCTAGGAATGGTGACTACACCAGCTCCCTCTACAGTCCCTTCCAATGTCTAACCACCCTTTCTGTGAAGAAATTGTTCCTAACGTCCAACCTGAACCTCCCCTGGTGCAGTTTAAGCCTATGTCCTCTCGACCTTTCACTAATTACTCAGGAGTAGAGGCCGACTCCTACCTGGCTTACAACCTCCTTTCAGGTAGTTGTAGAAGGTTATAAGGTCACCCCTGAGCCTCCTTATCTCCAGGATAAACAACCCCAGCTCCCTCAGCCGTTCCTCATAGGACTTGTGCCTCAGCTTCCTTTCTTCCTTGCTCCTGACAGGATCGCGGACGCCTCGGCAGCGCCCGGGACCGGGGAACTCAAAACCACAACTGACAACGACCTCACGGTCCGGAGCTGGGAGAAGGAAGGAAGAAAGGAAGGAAGGAAGGAAGAAAGGCTAACCCTCGGAGACGCGCAGACCCCCATCAGGCCCATATTGGCGCCGTCCCTCGCCCCGAAACGCTGGCTCAGCCCCGGGGCTGCCGCCGCCCCCCACCCTCCGCGCCGCTCGCTGCCCCATCCCCGGGCCGGCGGTCGCACTGCTCCCGCCCCGGCCCCGCGGCTCAGCACCCACCTGCGGCGCCTCCCTTCATGCCGCCGCCCCGGGGTGCCCCAGCGGCTGCTCCCAACCCTCACCCTGCGCCAGGCGCT
>VXAY01002317.1:1624594-1701132 GCA_013399855.1 Oxyruncus cristatus
AGTGCGGGGCCGGCTTGTTGGCGCGGGGCGGCGGGGAGGCCGGGGCGTGCGGCTGTGCCCCTGCCAGCAGCCAGCTCCCCGGGAGGGCACTGGGCTGCACCAAGGACGTTCCTGGGCGATAGAACCATTTTAGTGTAGGGGAAGGGTGTCGGGAAAAGATTGGGGGCTGTCGCCCGTAAACCCGAATTTCATGCGGAAAATGCTTGCTCTGGATTCCCTTGCTTGCCCTGGATTCCCACGTGCGTCCTTTCTCTTGGGTCCGCCTGTTCTTTCTATGCCTGGACAGCAGTTTCATGGCCCCTCATTGCCGTGAATCTTAAGGGTTTGTAATCATACCGATAGTGAAAAAAACACCCAGACAACAACCTGTTGTTTGTGTTTTAATTATGAGGAAGTTGCTTAGGTGCTGGCGGATACAACAACACCAGAAAACAAGATCCCTTCTGGACCCAGGTTGAATGGCATGAGTAGTATCTAAGTTCAGATTGTTCTGCCGTTTCTGCCTTCCTCTTTTTCATCCTGTTACTTTCTTCTGTGTCATCTTTTTGGACTGTTCCTGCTTTGTTTAGAGTCCACAAAAAAAATTCTATCTAGTACTGACACAAATTTTGTTCCTTATCAAAGTGTCTAGTTCCATGTTCTTTGTAGCAAACTGTGTTGCTATAATCCAGTTTCTGACAGAAAGCTAGACTGGTTAAAGGGATTTTTAAATCAGGGATGGGAGTTGCTACTCTTGTTTCTGTAGCTTTCTGTATTCCCTGTCCTAATCTTGAAGACTTTGTTTTTCTCTTTAGCTACTGTCAGACCAAAAAATGAAATAGAACAGAAGCAGCTATGTGCTTTCGGGGAGTATGTGGCTGAGATTCTGCCCAAGTATATCCAGCAAGTACAGGTAGGTGCTGTTCAGAAATTGTTCTTGTGGTGGGACAGGACCCAGTGAACACACCACTTGCTTGTTAGATGTCTTCAGAAGTTGTTCTGGGAAAGAAAAATTGTCAGAATTGCATGAAAATTGCTGCTGTTATTAAACACCTTGTTCTGATGTAATTTTGTGTCTGCTGTACCACTTTAAATGATCTGCTGGAATCAGCATAATGTTCAGTCCTGTTGGTGTTTGTACTCATGCCCTTCCCACCCACCATTCTGTTTTTGTCAGGTGACCTGTTTCAATGAGCTGGAACTTTTGATCCATCCAGATGGGATTATTCCAGTTCTGACCTTCCTTCGCGATCACACCAATGCCCAGTTCAAATCCTTGGCTGACTTGACTGCTGTTGATGTCCCATCTCGGCAGTATCGCTTTGAGGTAAGAACTGCTCATAGGTGCAGAACTTGGAGGGTTTCACAAGTGCTGATGGCTGTGGTACTGGTTGCAGCTCTGATCACTTTTTTTGGTTTCTGACAGTGAGAAGAAAATCCACTCCGAAATGCTGGGTTTCGTTTAGTCTGTTGATCGTGGAAGCAGTAGCAGAACTGATACTGCATGGGTTCTTAGTCTGGCTTTCCTTTCCTCTCTCTGCTAAAAGTCTCTTTTTTTTTTCTTTTAGTTTTTTTCCTTTGATTTCTTTTAGCTTTACCAAATGTCTTCAGACTTCTTTCTGGCCAGTTGTGAATTGGTGCTCGTCCTTCTTTCCTGTAGGTCCATCAATTGCTCTTGACACAGATGTTTTTCTTTAAATTCCAACAATCTTCTTAACAATTTTCCTCTTAAAAGAAAAAAAAACCCACAAAGCAAAAAACCCTGTTTAGTTGTTTTAAAAAACATTTCTTTAAAGTTAAGGCCAAATAGGAGATGAGCCAGATTTTCAGAATGCTCTCAGAAGATTTTGGGCACTGAACTTTCACTGGCTTTCAGTGGATACTGGAAATTTGGTCCCCAAAGATGCTTCTGAACATACAGCTTTTCAGCTGCAGAAAAACCTCAGCTGCAAATGGAAAAAGAAAAGATACAGCTTTTGTGAAACCACAGGCTCAGCATATTATCTTCTCACCTACTATGAGAAAGCTTTGTCCGCAGTATTGTTGCAAAGATGTTATTTAGTTTCACTTTGATCTGTAAAATTCAGTGTATTTCTTCTTCGCCTTCTCCCACTGATAGTAATTGCAATAGTAGTTGATAGCCATTTTCTTTGAGACAGACTATTGTCAAGTGTTTTCATCCCTTCAGTATTCTCTCTTTCAAGATTTAGTATCCCTCTTTACTTCGGCTCTTCTTCATCAGTCATGTTTACTAAATCTCACATCATTTCGGTTACACTTCTAAGGACCAAAGTGATAAACTGTTAGAACCTCAGTTGTTATAGTGTCTTTTAGTGGCCAGCTCTAAAGTGCTGGATGTGATCCTGCTCATAAAGAGTATTTGAAATAGTCTTTGTGTGTCTTTCCTTGGCCAGTGCTGTACTGCAGAGAGATTCATAAATGCTGTACAAGACCAATGCTGCTTTTTATTCTGATTCAGATTGTGTACAATCTCCTATCCCTGCGGTTCAACAGTCGGATCCGTGTAAAGACATACACAGATGAGCTGACACCTGTTGACTCAGCAGTGTCTGTGCACAAGGCAGCAAACTGGTATGAGAGAGAGGTGAGTGCTGGTGTGCTTGGGAATAGTCTTTGTGGAGAGAGGCTGTATTTTCCTGATTAAACTGATTTCCCAGGGCCCTCAGGAAGAAAGAAGTGTTTCCTTGGCTCTCTTTTCAGAGTAGGAGATAAAAAGGGTGTTTGATTTGCTTTTGAATTAATTCCTGCATCAGTTTTGCTGGCGCTGTACATTCAACTTACTTGACTCCATTTCATTTAGGTTTGGGACATGTATGGTGTTTTCTTTGCCAACCACCCTGACCTAAGGCGAATCCTCACAGACTATGGGTTTGAGGGCCATCCCTTCCGGAAGGACTTCCCACTCTCTGGTTATGTGGAGGTAGGAGATACAGTCATGTCTAAAGTTATCAGGTCTCTCTACTACTCTTATCTGAGTTTTAGTATAAAGATGTGACTGCTTTACAGTCATTTGTCCAAAAGGCACTAAGGATGTTTCACTTCTGTGTATTCCAAAGGAGTTGTAGAGATCTCCTGCGTGGAAATTTGAAATATCACGCACAGTATTATCCATCATAAGGCAAACTCAGGCCTAAGACATTGAGCAAATGTTATGTGCCATATAATATACCAAAGATACTTGTCAGACAGAGAAAGTGCCTGAAATTCGTTTAACATGTTTTCTAGAAGAATAAAGTTTCCTCTGCAAAACTGAACATTTCTAGGTGGGTAAAGGACTGAATTATTCTTAATTTATTTAGAACTTTACTTTGTTGAGTTTTTGTAGGCCCAGTTTATAAAGCCAGTTAAACTGACTCTTGCGATTATCATTTACCTCTGTATGTCAAACCACAGGTGAAATGAGTGTTTGGTATCTGCCTGGTTTCAAATGATCGCCTTTCAGAGACAGACAATATTTTGCGTGCTTTTTAAGACTGAGCTGAGTCTCAGGAGGAAACAGTGAGGTTCTTTGAGCAACAGAATTGCAGAAGTGAGGACCAGGCAGCATCTTCTGAGCTGGGGTTTGGAGATCTGGACTGGCACAGTGAGGATAAAGCAAGCCAATCAGAAGAGTCTGGTACTCGCCTGCATTTCATCCCATTTGTCATCTTTTCCCCATGTTCTGAATGTTGTGCTAAAAATTAGAACAACTAAAACCAAATGAATGCCATATTATAAAGATTCATGAGTAGTCCCAGCTATGCCAGGCCCAGTCACCTCATTTCAGTGACTCAGGAGAAATTCCTTTGTCATATGACAAACTAAAAGTATTATTCCATGTGAACTTTGTGTGGACTGTTAGGCTGGGCACTCCTAATTCTGGGTGGTTGACACCTGAAGTGCATGGTAGAAAAGAGGAGTGTTTTCGTGGAGAGTCTGGGGATCTTGGTAGCATGTGGAGGGCTCTTGTTTAGTAATGGGGAGAACTGAAGCTGTGGCAGAGGCCTGTGGGCTATCCATGGCGTAAGGAGGAGGATTGTCTGCACTGGAGGGTGGTCTGGGTCATGACTGTGTATGGCTCATAACAGAGATGCTATTGGGACTGGGTAAAAATGACTGGTTGTGTCCTTTGCACTGTTCTAGGTGCGGTATGATGATGAAGTGAAACGGGTAGTGGCAGAGCCTGTGGAGCTGTCTCAGGAATTTCGCAAGTTTGATCTGAATAGTCCGTGGGAGGCATTTCCTGCCTATCGTGCAGCTCCAGAACCCCTGAAAATAGAAGCAGGAGCCAAGAAAGAAGATGCAAAATAGCAGCAGAATGGAGCAGATGCCCGGCACCATCCTTTCTGTTCCAACATAGTATTTATAATAATAAAAATTGATATGAGATACTTGCCTGGTGTGATCTCATGAATAATGTTTTCAAGCTAGATGAAAAGGTGAGGGAATGCTCACTTGCAATCCTGATAATCCAACTAGTAGATGTTTGTCTGGTGCTTTGATTTGTCTTTTTGGTTTGCAAATTGAATGGAGTGCAGGCATTCCCTGTGGCTAAGCTGTTCTGTATACACTACTTCTGCTAGCAGTCCTTGCAGGCGTAAGTCATAACCTGAGCACTCACTAGGAAACTGTACTGAAGCAGCTGTGGAGCTTAAGCAGTGGGACAGCAGTTATCTTAGCTCTCCAGGATGGGTGTTGGGAAAACGGTAATAATACAGAAAACAGGCGAAGCTTTTATAAATGGCTCTAATACAGTTCTTATTAGGACAACACAAATACGCCTGGATCCAGACCAAAACAATTATGGAAATCTCTGTATTGTTTCCATGGAAATTAGGTCAGTCTCTTTTCTCTGGACAGGAGTTGCAGATAACCTCTGATGTGACACTCCCTCATGGTGGCTTTTTTTTCACAATCAAGCAGTCTTTACTTTCTCCAGCGTCTTCAGATTGTACTTTTTTTCTGCAGCCAAAAATATCTTCCTCCCTTGTCTCATAGACAAGAGTCTGCATTTCTGTCACTATTCCAATTATTTTGAGCTTTATGAGATAATAGCATTAACACTTTCTTTGCTCTTAAGGAAAATCTCAGTTTTCTCCAAAAAAGCTGGAAGTACAGTGTAGCTCTGGTCCACCCAGCACCCGTGTGAATGGGATTACATTACAGTCATCAGTTCATAATGTCCCTTGTCCTTGGTCTGGAAAATGCATAATGCAGTTCTGCATCAGAAAGCTGACTGGCTTCATTAAGATCCGAAAATTATTGTGAAAGAGGTTTCATAAAATAATTCACAAACTGTTTGTAGAGATTCCCTGAATCAGTACTTAAGCTTTTAAGCTGTAAAAGTACTAAATAAAATAGGGGTTTGAGGGAGGTTAGAGTACTGAATGGAGGAAAGGATAGGACAATAGTAAATTCAATTAAGGAAAAAAACCTACTCACTGTGACTAGAATGTGATCTGTTTTCAAGAGTAAAGAGCTGAACTGTATGCTAAGAACTGGGCTTCGTGATTGTTTCCACCCCAGCCTTATAAGCATGGGTTGCTTACATTTTCTTTTTTTTCTTTTTTTTTCNTTTTTTTTTTTTTTTTTTTTTTTTTTTTTTTTTTTTTTTTTTTTTTTTCTTTTTTTTTTTTTCTTTTAAATTTTATTTCAGGCTGCTGTGGCCAGCAGTGTTCAAGATGTGACTCAACAGTGTTCTCTGGTTAAAATTAATAGCATTTGCCACTCACCTTAAAAGCTATAGCTCTCCATGGGAATGGGAATGGAACACAAAATAGCAGAAGTGTGGAATTTTATACAATTCTTAGCTCCACTTTGGGTCTGCCATCAATTGAGCTGATTAAATAGGAAATGCACTTTTAATTCTTCCTACAAGATGTTCCGCAGCTGGTTCTATTTTCTGTTGCAGCAGCTCTCATAACATGCTGCTGTCTATTGCACAAGACAGAAAAGTTCCTGGCACCACTTCTGTTACCATGAAATTTCTTTATGAAGCACATTTCCTCTCTCTGTTCTTCATCTACAGGTTGCTTGAGCTGCCATGCCAAGACTTGTGGTCTCTGTATTATAAAAAATACGTATTTCCCAGTACAATAAGTCAGAAGACTGATGGTAGCAGGAAATCTGCCATTTAAACACAATGTTTGTGCAGAGGGAGAATTTGATTGACGGAGCATCAAGAAATGTTAGATACAATGCCCTGTCAGGTTAGACAACATGCAAGCTTTGCTCAAGAATGTGTGTACTGGAAAAGCAGCCGCCCCATGGGGACAGGCATTGCTTCCAGTAGTTCTTCAATATGTGGAATAGTTGCTAATGGAGCTAAATCTCTTCTCTTTAGCTTAGCCTGAAGATCATGAAGATGACAATTTACTCACCCAGACACATTATCCCAGCGTTTAAGAGGTTACACAGCTTCCCAAAGTACTGCCAGTGTTGGCACTCTCCCTCCTCCTCCACTGCTCCTAAGCTCCAGGGGCCATTTTTGCCCAGGGAGCTGTCTCACCCTGGCTTCCTTGTGGCTGGTGGACATTTGCCTCATGCTGGGTAAGGTGCCATCATCTTCGTCAAGCACACAGCTGTCTTCCAAATCCTCTGTCCTTGCTTGTTCTGCACTGCCAGCCTCCACAGGTCTTGTTTGCCTGGACTGGATTCCTCAAGTGTAGGAGGATGTTGGATGAGATTAAATTCAGATGTAACAGACTTACAGACACACTTCAGAAGAGAGATTTTCTGGTACTATAGGGACAAACAGACTTTAGGTGATGACTCACTGTCACCATGTTGAGCTTCCCCAGCTGAGTAGGTTTTGCTGGTGTTTTCCAGAACTCTGGTATTTCTCCCTACAGTCAGGCGACCAGACTCTCCTCCCTGAGGATGTGGCTATAGACAGTGTCAGGATGTCCACCTGCATCACGGCCACACACAGTTGGTACAGGCCTTATAACTGATCTCCAGTCAGAATCCAGATGAGGATTTCAACAGAGCTTATGGGACTACTGAAGGACAGACTGGATAACAGGATGCTACATATTACACTGCATCCCCTGAAATTTTCTCCAAGTTGTACAAGGCCTGAGGGAGTCTGTTGGTGCAGCAGGTGCAGTGGTATGGGGCCTTCCCTGTCACTGTTACGTAGCTCATTACTTCTTCAAGCAGTGGGTGCCTCTCATAAACTAAAAGAAAAAGACAAGGAAAGCATCTGCATAAGGACTGGCAGCACCATACCTGGAAAATACTGGTGTAACAGAGGTCCTGTCTGGTTACGGTCAGCACTTCACTCCTACTTTCCTCAAGGTTTTCTTCCTTCTTCCCCTTCAGTGACTCAAACTTCACCTTCCCTGGGAGCCATGTACGTCCTTCTTCCTTTCCTTCTTTCCTCAAACTTCTTCTCCTAATCTTTCTCCCCTGAGCACCTGCCAGACAGACCCAGGCGACTATGATCTTCCCAAATTCTGAATGGGGTGATTGAAGCAAGTGATTTCTCCAATTCTATAAGCAGAATTTCCTTTTTGTGAATATGCTGTCTACCTCCCTTCAGTCCCATTTCAAAGAAACCTCCCTCCCAAAGAGGCTCTTCTGATGCTGTATTAATCACACTTTGTGCCTCAACCAGCATCCAACAAGCTCCTGCAGTTTTTAATCCCTCTTACCTTGTTCCCATTTCCCATCTTCCTGCTTCAGGAGGTCGTGGTGAAAAAGATAAGACCAGTCAAAGTGCCCCTGCATAAAACTGGCTCGTTATGATGTTTTGAAACTGCTCTGGCAACAGACAGTATGACCAGGGGAGTGCAGATGGGCAGTGTTGTGCACACTCAGCTGTGAAGATCTGGCAAGGACAAAATCCTTCAGGAGGAGCAGGTGCACTGCCAAACATTGCAGTCATACATGCTGGGACTCTAGGCAGCTGTCAGAAGCTCAGTCTTGTTTCTCTGCAAGTATTGTTGTTGTACAGACAGTTTACCACTCTGCATTTGCCTTTCTGTGTGGGATAGTGAGGTAATTCCACAAAATTCCCCTAGCTCAAGGCAACATCCACACTGATGCTTGTGCCTTACCTGCCACTGTATCTGTCACCTTGAGCATAGACTCTGAGCCTCCTCTCTTCTCCCTCCCACCAACAGGGATATCCTCCTCTAGGCACTTCAGAGGCAAGCTGTCCCTCAGAAATTCTCCTGTTGACAAAATCATGTACAGCACTCGCAGATGTTGGCCAAAATCCTGGGCCCTTCCCTTTGTCATGTGCTGCATGCTAAAGGAGGCTATTTCATGGCCCATGAGACGCAGGGGTATTTGCATGGTGAATTCTAGTCAGTCATGTGCACACTGTGGACTGTAAGGGACTCTGGCACAAAGCAGAAGCCACGTCAATCTCACCGCACAGATGAGCCACCAGCGTCTGCCTTATGAGCTTGTGATTCACTTTTTAATAAAAGATACCACATCCTAGAAGAAAAGGATGCAACTAAAGCGTAAGAAACAGAAAATAATGGAAAACAAAAGCAGCCACCTGACTGGAAGACAGCTAAGGCTATGACAGAAACGCAGGTCTTATTTTGAATCCAAACTGAGGGTAAGAGTGGCTCTGGATATTGTGGGCCACTTCTCCCATGACCTGTCTACAACTCTTCCATTATGTGCTGCTTCTTTTAGCTGGTGTGAGCCCTATTGCCAGGTACAGGTATAGATCTTGAAAGTTCAGAAGATATGGACACTGACAACTTACTAACTGGGACATCATCCCAACCCTCACTAAATTCTCTGGTGACAGCAGTCACTACTTCTGTAACTTGCTGAGAAAGGGATGCATGTCAGCTCTACCTCATCTCTTTTCTATGCAGACTTCTTTCTCCCTTTACTCTGAGGGAGATGGTATTATTACTTATTTATACATGTTATTACATACTTGTATAACCCTGGCATCCCGTGCTGTGCCATACAGAGTAGAAATACTGAACAGCTTGACTGGGGATTGGACACTAATGAAAGTGTAAAGATGTGTAGAAAGCAGGTATCTGCTGCAGAGGGAATCAGATTAAGTTTTGTCTATGTAATTCGCAACATCTAAGGCAAATCGTACTTGTTGTAACCCAGAAATCCAGTCACAGCAGAGGACAGCTCTGAGATGCTAAAGCCTCAGGGACTTCAATACTCGTTGTTTGCTAGGTCAGTTTACTGAGTTCTCCCTCCAGGAGGTTTGATACAGAACTGAATCAGTGATATTTCCACTGCCTGCTTGTATATTTTGGCTGCTACTACCCTTCCACGAGTCTGCAGTCTGATGACCTTATTTGTTTGTGACATTTCAGGATTGCTTGCAGATTTTCAAACCTGGGAAAAAAGAAAACTGAAAATGAAGCCAAGGAGCTGAGCAAAAGTGACACAGAGATACAACAGAGGCACTGTGCAGATATGGAAGGCACTAGGAGGTCCTCCCCTCTTCAGAGGCAAACATATGTGGTATAATTTCTTGAAACTAATAGCATCCTACAAGGCATTGCAGTGGGAAGTCACTCTTTGGAAAAGAAGTTTAAACAGTTCTGCCAAAAACAACAAAGTTTTCCAAGTTTCCAAAATATGATGGAAAATATCCTTCGGGGTCAGCAAGCTGAACTGCAAGCCCTTCCCAGTACTGCAACCAGAAACACAGAAATATGGATCCATTCCAAGGGAGGCTGCTGAGGCCAGAAGCAGCAAGGGAAGACGCCACAGCAAACTCTCTGGCTCCACAGCACTGTCAGTGGAGCGGGTGGCAGCTGCTCCCAGGTAGAGCTGCTATGGCCCAGGCACGGTTCAGTGCCTGGCTGGTCCTGTGTGTGTTTGCTGGATCTCAGAAGCTGACAGGTAGGAAATGCATTGCTGGCGACGTGGCTTCTTGGCTCGGCAAACATCTGTGCACTGCCATTTGTGCGATGTTTTGCCTGCTTCCTCAAATATGGTTAGAGGCTTCAGGTAGCTGTACTGGCATGGGAGAGAGCTGGAGTCCAGCTGGGGGGTTTGCTGGGAAAGGCACTGGTAACCTACTTGCAGGCTGAAGACCTGCTGATATTTTTGCTGGCAAGGGGAGGATTTTCTTGGGTCTCCACTGAAAAAAACCCTGCTCCTGCAAATGTTTGTGGATTTTCCATATGCTTTTTGGAGATAAAAAGCCAAACCTGCTGAGTGATAAAATAAGTAAGGAACTATTTTCCATTCCCCAGAGAATATTTACATTATTATTTCAATACATTATTTGTTATGCTTTGTTTAATTTTTCTCTACTCAAAAATCTACCACTGCGTATATTTATGAGGCAGTTACTAATAACAGCAGTTTGGCACCTACTGAACAAATGCACTGACTTTGCAGCCAGTCAGACATTCTCAGTAGAGGGATCTGTGAACCTAGAGGATCGGTTCACGAGAAAGACCAACAATAAAATTTTCAGATGATATAATATTTTCACCTGAGCTAAAAGTCTTGCTGGCACATCTACAGAGGAGTAGAAAAGACAAGCTACGTCCTTGCTCACATTCCAAAGCCACAGCTGTCTTGGATCATGGAGCCTGCAGCCGTTCAGAGAAACGAACCTCTGCAGCCTACGGGGTGGCAGTGCACTTCTTCAGGCAGCTCATACATCTCCCTGGAAAGCTTTAATCAAGAATGGGAGGTTGGAAGCCGTATTTGGTAGCAGTCATCACATACAAAGAGTACTGAATAATTTTTCTACTTTTTATATGCACCTGCTGACCTTAACTCTGGAGTATTCAATATAAATTCTTACTCTTTTTATATCAAAAATTCTTCATCCATATAAAAATGAAAAAAAAAAAACCACAACCCAAAACCAAACCCAAATGTGTCAGAGAGTTTACTATTTTATACAAGCTTTTTCCATTTTATATTTCTCAACCTGAAGGATGACTCTGTAAGAAGCAGGAGAGGGTCTTGGCTACATGATGACATTCATCAATACGGAGAAAGGCGGGCATGCAACCTCTCTCTCACAGTCTTGGACAGGACTGCTTGTGGCTGCTTTTTCACAAAGAAAGGAATAATAAAGGCAAAATAAATGCAGAAAGTTAAAGCACTAGAAGTATTATTAAATGATAACTAAGCAATTATTAGGGTTAATGTGACT
Source organism: Oxyruncus cristatus (assembly GCA_013399855.1). NCBI lineage: Eukaryota > Metazoa > Chordata > Aves > Passeriformes > Cotingidae > Oxyruncus > Oxyruncus cristatus. Next base: position 1,635,696 of record VXAY01002317.1, read on the forward strand.
TTCTTATTCAAAAACTACCATTCCTATGGCCTCATATGCATTTTTTCCAGTTCACGTGGTGTCATGTGGCCCAGCAAGTAATTACCTGAACATGAAATGAGCCATAATGGATCCGACAAGGTTTCTTTTACCCTCACACTCTGCCCCTGTCAGCAGCAGAAGCTTAGGGAAGAAGTATAAAACCTGGATAAGCATCAGGTTATGTTTTCACCAGCAGGCTGAGGAGCCTCCCAGCTCTCCCCTTCCATTGGGCAGCATTACTTTCTGTAGCAAAAACCACCAAGCAACCAAAACTCATCAGTTCAGAACCCACCCATACTCGGGTGAGAAGCTTCCTTGCTGCCTGTCAAACCAAGTGCCTCTGCTGCTGTATGCCTTAGCTTTGTTGGAGGGATTCAGGGCCATGTTATCCAAAATTTTCCCTTGCCTCACTTAACCACTGCTGCTTCTCTTAAAAAGCTTGTTTTGCTTATCAAAATCCCATGGACAGCATCTGTCATGTTTGGCAAGCTATGAGTGGTAGGTCAGAAATACTGAAACATAAACAGGAAGGTCCTGCACTACCAAACTCTTCTCATGTCTTCCAGATGAACATCCTCGCAGTGGCACCAACACACCTCAGGGCAGCCCAGAGGACGCCGACATCATGTTAGAGGTCTCCTGAGCACTGGGGGCCCGTGGGCCGAGGCGCTGTTAGTGGCCATGCTCCCACCTATCTGCATGTAAAAACTCACCTGTTCTGTTTGTTCTCATCCCTGACGGATTTCAGGAGCCCCTGGAGAACGCCTCGGCGATGCCTAATTGCATTTGTGCTCCCTCCCATTGCGGGGTGCAGGTGAAGGGGGCTCTGCCCCGCTCGGTGGCACCTCACACCCCCGGGGTGGGGCAAGGGACCAGCCCCGCTGGGTTCGGTGACTCCCTCACAAAGGGCCAAGCACCCCGCCCAAGGCGGCCGCACCGGGGAGCTGCTGCAGACGGAACTGCGTGCGGAGAGGCTGGGCGGGAGGCAAGAGCTGCACAGGTCCCGTGGGGACCTGTGGGGCCGGTCAGAAAAGGGGTGTGGGGCTGGCAGAGAAGGACATGGAGCGGGACTGGGCGGGTCATGGGCAGCGAGTTAGAGAGCGGCCGCCTCCCGACTCGCCCCAGATTTGGCAGCACTGCAGATGGCTTTACAGCTCCTTTGTAGCTGGTGGAGGGTTTGTGCTGGGTTTTCCGTGCGCATTCTGCTCCTCTCTTCCAGATGCTCTGGGGAAGGCTGGATATTCAGGCCAACGGGACAATCCGGCTGCGGGATGAAGAGCTGGCCTCCCTGCGCCCGGCACGGCGGTTCCTGCAGATTTTAGAGGATGAGGTTCCCAAAACACCGACAGAAATTGAGCAGCATCTGAGATATTATTCACTGACTGATACCCCCTTGCCTCTAACAGAGTTTGACCGTCTCCTTTTCACTAGTGTATACTCTGCCTATCAGGTTCGTTCCGTGCAGGGTCTGGATAAAAACCTCTGGATTCGCTTTTTCTCTCAGCTGGTTGATGAAGTCTTTCGTGACCTGTGCAAGGGGCTCTGCCCTGCAAACACCACCCTCCTCCTGGCTTCCTGGCCTTGGAAGGAGAAACCTTCACATTTAGCATCCTTGAAACACTTTTATCATTCTAACCTGGCCAGGATCAAGAGAGACACTTAATGAGGGAAACTACCATAGGAAAGGACACACCTGACTTCAGCGGCATCCTAGATTATTTTCAATGCTTTCTACATTATGCAGGACTTTGTACAAATATACCACATCTTTTTGTCCTGCTTTCTGCACTGTGCTGGTGACCCTGTAAGACTTTATACACAACCTTTCACTTTAAATGAAAAAGGACAAAAGTATAAAGTGCATTTTACCTTCTGTTTTTTTGCTAAGTGGCATGTGCTGAGGGCAGCAATGCTATTTAGATGTCTTATCTATCTTGATCACTGATGCTTACGGGGGAGAGGGCTTGGAAGTATTTTTCCATGATGTTATGCTGGTGTCCTAGCTGACTGCATTTCAGGTCTTTCAGTTCAGCCTCCTTATATTCTCCCTGTGGTTTCAGCCAAATACAGGATCTTTTCTCCTCTTGAGTAAGCAGCTAAGGAGATTTTGCTATGTTTCATGATATAGCTCAGATATTTAATTTCATTTTTCTGCTCGTGTGGTATCACATTTTATATGTCAATAGTAATTTCCCATCTCATGTATTCATTTTTCTTTAAAAAGCAACTTGAAAGTGTATGTACCCCATGAAGCTTTCTAGCATTTGCATATCATATTTACACACATACACAGCTTTGTTTCAGTTATCAGTGTGGAATATACCTCCTGAAATCTCATTTAAATTCTGAGGGATTGTGACCTAGATATTTCTTCAGCAGATTTGCCTCTCTTCTTTAAAGTTTTTTTTGTACAGCTATCACTTTACAAGCCAAACATAATAAATATTCAATCTCTATCCTCAAAATCAGAAATACAATTATTTTATAGAAAAATATAATTAACATATCTTTGTCTTAAACATTGCAGTTTGGAATTAAATAAATGTAATTATCTCCTCAGGAGGGTTTTGTTTTTATTTTTTGTTGTTTCTACTAGGTTTCCCACTGTGACTAGAGATACATTAATTTTGAACATTTATTACATGTGCTTAGATGATGGAATTCCCAATTCCCATTCTATAATTTTTCCATGCTCAACAAAAGAGGCATGTGCGACATTCAAAGTGGGAACTGTTAGCTTTTGACCTAGTTAATCTTCTTCCAAGCAATTGCAGCCCAACAGATGGAGAAGAGAAATAGTAAGGCAGGAATAAGAAGCCTGGAAGCAAGATGTCACAGAGAATGGTTTTAGAGGTCAGGTTAGGGCTATGATAGGAGGAGACAGATTTACACAGTTAATAAAGCAGGTTGGTTGTTGCTGATTTTTTGTTCCGTATGTTTGGTTTTTTTTGCTTTGTGCTTTGGGGTTGGACTTGATTGTTTGTTTATCACCCCAAAAGATGTAGGAATTAAGATCAGAATTTTATTTGAAGTAAAACTTCTTGTCCCATCTAATGTTCTGCTATTCTTATGCTGTTTTTTTACATACCTCCAATATCTACCCGTCATCCTTTTGCCAAACATGCCCCCAGTCTTTAACGTCTAGGATATGTATGGAGTGACAGAGGCAGTGAGTGGCTGCAGTTAAGTCCTGTTTGAGCAGAAAATATCTAAAAGCTGAGCCAACATGGCTCTACTGCGTGAAAATACTATCTTGCTGGAGAATATACAGTCTGAGCCATATGAATGTATGGATAAAAGCTGAGTGGGTTGTCTTGTGACTCAGATGCAAATACACTGCTTTGAACTCAGGATTTTGTCAGTAGTAGTTTAAGAGCATTGCTATCTGTTGAGCAGACTATAAATTCAACTCAAGTGATGTCACAAAGTTTTGTGCATGCTCAAAATTATGCACTTTTGCAGTTTATATATTTTTGGGAGGCAAACCAGAGTTTAGCTCAACTGAAACAGCACCAATGGTGTCACGATGAAGCCTCCAGACTCCTCTGCTCCTACTACCTCCTCAGTGGATCCTGCCAGCTGCCTGTCTGTCTGTCCATCCGACTGCGGGAACACAGCAGGGTCCTCTTCAGCCACAATGGCCTCTCTACAGCTGCACTGCAGCTCGGCAGAACATGGTGTGTAAGAAAACACTGGAACACAGGTGCTGAAAACATCACTTCATGGTTCCTTGGATCATGCGTGCACTAGGCTATCGATGCAGCACATGGTAGGTTCGCAGTACCCCTGTACTCAAGGGGCTCATTTGTGGGAAGTATAATGCCCCTGTAGTCAGCAGTGCCACTGCATGGCATGATACTACTCACACTTACACATTATGAGCCCGCTCCTGATCCAAGTCTTCAAGGATTTAAAAATACATTTTTATTCTTCTTACTTACCTTGCTTCTGAGCTTTCAGAGGATGGTCTGTTTCTGGATTTAAGCCCTCATATTTCACTACAAAGGCTAGAAGCCTACTTTTTTGTTTGTTTCTAAATGTATTCTTTCCGTGACATGGAAAATGAGATTCTCAAACACAGCTTCTTGACTTCATCTACATCAGACTAAGAAAAGCACCAAATATTGTGAAATTTGCAATTAAATCATGAGAGGTACCAGCTCTTCACACACACATGTGATAAAAAACAGTGTACACAGACAGACTGGCTCAGTAACACATAATGCAGGTCATACAATTGCCATGATGCTTTCTCACCTGAGCTGGTACCTCAACCAGTGACAAGCACACAAACTACAAAGTAGGAACAAATTTCAAACTGAGAACATTTTACATATTTTATATTTTTATTACATTCATTTCCATTACATTGATTCCCTCCCCAGATATACAAGGAAAGTCACCACATCCTTTGCTCTCTGGATGCTGGGGATCTGCAGTAACATGAATGCAGTGGTTTTCTGATCCTCAGCATCTTACTACACTGCCCCACCCCTGCCCCAAAACTACCTCATGCTTTATGCTTAAATCACCAACACAGGACACACAGGTAAAGTCTGAAAGGCCTCTCTATAGATGAATGGCAGACACAGCTGTGGCCCTGCAGACAGGGCACAAAAGCGTGCAGCATAAGGAAAGCACTGGACACATGATAGCATGCTCAAAGTAGAGGATGATATTCAAAGAGGAGCTATAACCAAGTTCATGACATCTTGGCTCTTCTTATGCTCCTATCACATCTGCATTTAATTATTTGACCCTTGAAGTGAGCTGGTACCTGTAAGCTGCTTCGGCTGAGCCTCTGGATAGATCAGGAAGCCAGTGAAGGTGATGTACTTGCCATGGTTGCTATAGGCACCATAGCCATCGTGCTGATGGCTGTAGAGCCAAACCGTGTCCCCATATTGCAGAGGCAGCATGATACTCTGACTCTGCATCTCTCGCCTCTTGGAGTGGTTGTCATCATAGATCATGGCTTGCACCTCGTTGTGGTTCTTCATAAGTTTCACTGACATAGTCTTAAAGGGCATTTTGCCAATGGTGAAGGAGAAATAGTACGCACCAGGTATACGGCATGAGAAGATACCAGTAGAAGAATTGAAATCCTTTCCAATGTTCACAAACTCTGTGTCAAATGTGATTGGCTCGTGCTGGGTTTGCTTGTTATCTGTCCCCAGAAGACTCTGTGAGCGGGCAACAGAAAATGCAGAACGAGGGTCTTGTACCCTGTTTGGTTGGTCAGATAACATGTGTCTCTGTGAACCTTCACTCTGCTCTCTGGGAAACTGCTGAATTTTGTGAGGGTGTGGCCCCAGCTCTTGGGAGCTAAGAGCATTCTGGAAGAAGGCAGAAGTGTCAGGATAGATTAGGTAGCCATTGAAAGTTGTATAGGGGCCCACATTGCTGTAAAGAGCATACTTGGGATCTCCATGTAAACGCAGCCAAACTGTGTCACCATAATCAAGCTGCAGCATGGCACTCTGGCTGGCTACCTTCCGTTCCTTGCGGTGATGTTCATCATACACGATTACTTGCACCTCATTCTTGTTTCTCATCAGCATGACAGATAAGTTTTTCTTTGGGTATTTCCCAACAGTGAAGGAGAAGTAGTAGGCTCCAGGGATTCGACAGCGGAACAATCCAGTCTTGGGATCAAAATCATTGCCAATATTCACATACACTTTGTCAAAGGTAATAACCATCTCGGAGCTTCCTTCCATGCTGCTGGTTCTGGCCACAGAGAAAGCAGAGCGAAATTCAGTACTGGTGTCTGCTGGGAAGCCATCTGTAGGAACAAAAATAATGCAGCAAAGGAAGCCAAAGAAGATCAGAACGTTCAGTGTCATCATTGTATCTGAAAGAAAAAAGAAGCATATTTTAGCTGGAATAACACTAATTTACAGTTCATGCACCAATTGAAACCCAGACCTGTAGACTCACTACACAAACATGAAGGTCTATGTTCAAGTATTGAGAAGTTTCCAGTGTGTTCTCTGAGCAGTGTATGGGACCATACCTCAGTTTGGATCCCAGCACCAGTCTTATATTTCCCTAGCTAGAGCTGGAACTTTTCTAACCTTTACTCATCAGAAGAAAAAGAATCTCCTCCTTTGAAAGCCTGAGTATCCTCCAGTTTGTCTGCAGAACACTGTGTTGCTCCCAGTGCAGAAGGATCTCAGAGCCTGTTGGGCCTTTGCCAGAGCTCCCTTTTTTTGTGCTTTTATTTGTAAGGATGAAACAAAGCCCTACACAAACCCTGTATTATATGTCTGAGATACAACTGAAGGGCAGGGAGAAGAGGACACGTGTTCTAGAGATTCCCATGCAGATGCCATTGCCTTGCACTGCACTGGCTGTTTCACAGGATATGGAAGCTAGAAGCCAAGTTGTTAAGATCCCATTATTCAGACTTCAATATGAATCTGTAAAGAGTGTAAAGAAATATGAAGAACAGGGAACGTTTAGGGAAGGAAGACAACAGAGAAAATTATTGAAATAATAAAAAAATGAAGGAAAACAAAATGGTAAGTAAAAGGAAAGTCTCCTAAAGTATGCAGTTCCTGAGAAAGAACTAAAATACCAAAAATAGGGAGCCAACTCCCTATCTGGATAACAGACCAGACATAAAAAACTTCTTTGACCCTAAAAAAAAGGAGGGATAAATTAGGAGGTAATAGGATTTTCTGTTTCTAATTTCTGTGGTGTTTTTTTTTCTTTTTTTGGACTGAGGCCAAAAATTATCTATTAGTGCTTTCAGACTGAAAACATAACTGCCAGTCATTCCAGTGAGAAGCGCCTCTCTCTGTCACCTCTCTGTGCTTATTAAAATATCATTCAGGCTAGGAGACAACTGCCTGGTTTGCAGTCTGCTCCATCTGTCACCCCAGAACTGGTGCCTTGCCAGCCTCCAAACAAAGAATCCACAGACCAGCAGAACAGGAACAAAACATGCAATTCACTGGGGGGAGGCTTGAAGACAAATCTTGAATTTAAAAGGATAAAGAGGTAAATATTTGAATCCTCTGAGATGGCCTAATAATAGAAATAAAGCAGATGGAATCCACATAGACTGTGAGGTGGCAATGGGATCCTGTTTTGGCAAGATGTGATACCTAGCATCACTCACCAGCAGGAATTCAGCTTGACCTACAGTCCCTACTCTTTCACACTTGAGAATAAAACTGAAATCTGAGACGCAGCTTTAATAGATATGAAGCCAAGAATGAATTAGATTCTCACTTAACTACATTAAAATGACACACTAGCAAAGACAAAATAAATATCCATCCACGTCCTATTACTTCTCTCACAGATATCTGTAGCAGGACTCTCTGCCTAACCAGGGATACATCAGCTAGAAACTCGTCTTACAAGTTTATCAGTGATGCCTGAGCAAGGAGGGTCTGCTGATCAGTGGTAAGATTGAGCGAGGAGGGTCTGCTGTTCTTAGTGTTGAAGAATATGAGACCATCTTGACCAAACTATCAAACCCACCACAAGGACATGCAAGACAGAGGCTCCCTGACTGAGGCTGGGAGCAGCAAGGATGTGCAGGTCCTGAAATGGAAGTGAGAGTCAAAAGTGTTGAGCAGAAGAAACTAAAGGGCTGCTAACATCATTTCCAGCACAAAGCATATTTTGTGGAGTAAGCCTGATAACACATAATCTAAAAAATGCATATGACTGGCAGTGAATCTCTTTATACTATAAAGGCCAGTCCCACTTTTGCACAGCAAGGGCTCCTAGCATGTCTCCCTAAGGTGTGTGACGATCCTTCCCTTGAGTGGGGATGGTTATTCCTCAAGGCTAAGCAAAAGATATTTGCCCATGTTTTGCATGTGTAAGTAACATCAACTTCTACTTAATAATTGTTTTGTTAGCTTTAATATAATTCCTTCAATATACTTGCTTTAATATAATTACTTCAATATTGTTTCAAAAACAGTGCACTTTACTAGTAGTTGCAGCTATTCAGACTGTGTTGTAAATAGTTCTGATTAAGCTTTTTTCCCCTAATCATTATAATATTTGTAATAAATTTAAATAAATCATTCGCTGTATATATATAAATATATTTGGGTTGCCATCCTTAATTCTGCAGGACAAAGTTGTGAGAAATGTACAATTACACCAGTATAATTCTTTGGATACACCATTGGTTAAGTCTGGGGCTAACCTTGGATCCAGCTGCACTAAGGTTCCTCTATGAGAAGGAGTTGAGAAAGCAAGGGGGTCCTTTCTGCACCTTGTGACTCAATGGGAGGGCTCCTCTAGTAAACTTAGTCAGAAGCTCCCGCTCTGCACGTGACAACACCTCTGTATTTTCCTCCATGCCCCTGAATTCAGAATGCTTTTCCTGACCTAGCCTGCTTCTCCTCGACACCATGGGCTGCACTGAAAGGTGATGAGAGATCTGGCTGATGTCATACTGAGGCCACTCTCTATCCTCTTTGAAAGGTGATGGAGATCAAAGGAGGTCCCTAGTTACTGGAGAAAGGCAAATGTTGCACCCATCTTCAGAAAGGACGAGTGAGACAACCTGAAAAACTACAGGCTGGTGAACTAGTTAGCCCCTCATTTTAGTCTCTGGGAAAATCATGGAATGTTCTTCTTGGAACACATTTCTTGTCAAAGGACATGTCATTTAGCACATATTGTTCAACGGAGGGAAGATTGTGTCTAATTAAACTGTTTGCCTTCTTGTGAGAAGAGATCAGTGGACATCACCTATTCTTTAGCAAGGCTTTTGTTACAGTCTCTGAAAGCATTCCTCTACTCTAGTTGTGATGTTACATAAGGCTTTCAAAAACTGACTGGGTTATGAGGCTCAAGAATGAGTCCTTAATATTTAATTTCAGGTGTCCTCTTCCATATTTTTTATCAATATTCTGGAGAGGGACAAAGAATGCTCACTGATCAAGACTGCGTGTGACACCAAAACAGACTCTTGGAGGCCCAGCTGCTATTCGGAGGGACCTAAGAGAGGCTGGCAGAATGGACTGAAAAGAAATTCAGTAAGGATAAATACAAATTCCTTTACTTGGGATGGACTAACCCTGTGTGTTGGTACAGGCTTGGTGATGAACTAGCTGGGGAGCAATGCTCCTGAAGAGGATCTAGGAGTCCTGGAGAACAATAATTTGTACCTGAGTTACTGCTGTGCCCTGCGGGTAATGAAGGCTAACAGACTCCGGGGTGCATCAGCAGAATGCAGCCAGTATCAAGAGGCTGTGATTGTTCCTCTTTAGTTGGCACTTGAGTGACTCCAGAAGAGGGCAGCCAAGATGGCTGAGGTCTGGAGCACCTGTCCTATGACAGAGGCTGAGGGCACTGGGCTTGGAGAAGAAAAACTTTGGAGGGATCTAGTAGCAGCCTTCCAGTGCTTTGGCATATTCCATGCCATCCAGCCATTTGCCCTGAGGCAAGTAAGAATGTAACAGTTTGCCCAGAGAGATTGCAAAATCTCCATCCCTGGAAGGTTACAAACCAGATTAGGTTAAATTGTGAGCAACCTGATATGCATTCAGTGTTGGTCCTGCTTTCAGCAGGAGCTTGGACTGGAGAGGACCTAAGTCATGATTCCCGATTCCATAACTGAATTCCATGGCTACTGCCTTCTCACCATTGAAAATTCACTTGCTGATAACCCTAGCCATGATACTGACATGGAAATAACCAGCTAATGTCAGGTCTAAAAGACGGACTATCTTCCATCCAGCAAATTAATTTAAGAAAACATTTTCAATGGAACTATTAATGTATAGCTAATTGTCATGCATCTGCTTCCACGCTGCCTTTATTTTTTCTTACTTTGCCACTTAGTTTATGAGTCCCTCTGGGCAAAGACTCTCTCTCTTCCCATGCCTGTATAGCATTTGGCTACTGCTGACATTCAAACAATACTAACAGACCCTAGCATCCCACCAGGAACTAAATCCCAAACTGTCACAATGTGAGCTCAGCTTCTGATTCAGTAGTATTATTTTTGCAGAGTGCAGAGTGCTACATCTAGCATGGCAGGCTCATACCAGCTTCCAGCTTAGAAAACTGAGCCCTAAAGGCAAACTTTTAAGGGCTATTAAATGTTTCTGATTCATACTCATCCATTGTTATCCCTGTGATCACCATGGTGTGGCTTCATTGAGAACCAGGATGACTGTGACATGGCTGCATGCTCTTGAGACAAGAAATGACAGGAGAGGATTTGGCATTCGCATTTTTAACGACGAGCCTCGTTTTAAAATGCTGCCTGTGTTATAGAGCTCAGTGAGCGTATCCAGGAGTCAGGGAATATACTGCAAGCACACCACTACTGTTCAAAAAGCACAAAAAGACAAAAAGCTTAATAAATTATGTAGTGAATCTTACCTTATGATCCTTCAAATGACATTGTTTCTGTTTGAAAGCTAATTTATCAGTAATAAGGTCACTTATTAAATGTTGGATCACTCAGTACAGTTGCAAAGACCCTCTGCTGCTGCTGTCCCCTATTTATCAGCTCTTCTGGCAAATCATTTAAATAAGGCTGTTAATTATGCTGTGTTTCTATTAGCAAGTTGTTTCCCTGACAGCTCCCACTCAGCACTTTCAGGAATATTTAGATTATTTTAAAAATAATTTAGAAAATATCTACAAAAGGATGTAATAAAGTATCACACTAAACCAGTCTAAGAATGATTTCCCAGTCATTAGGGGTTCTCATCTAGCTACAGGGGTGCCATAAACAGAGTCAACTCATAACAACTTTTGGACTTGAGTGTTGGCATAGTACTTCTGAAAGATAAAGCTTCCAAAGTCTCTGTTGCTCCCCTAGAAAGTGCTTCTGATGCCCAAGTTTTTTATTGGTATAATTTTCTTCCAGCAGGGAAGAAATACCACCAGTAATGTGAAGCTGGGCATGGGCACTGTGATATCAGCTTGAAGTTTGCTGCCATGGCGTAAGTTTTAAAAGTAAAGAGTGAGGTGTAAGACCCAGGCTAGGGATGAAACGTGGGCCTTTAGCATATGTCATACACAGCAGCTGTATTATTCTCACTACAGTTATATATCAGTCAGAGCCCTTTTCTCCTACCCTACCATTCCTTATTGTCTCAACACCACAGAAGTACGTAATGAAGCTTAGCAGACCCAAGGGATAAACCAGGTATGCTACTGGCTTTATGCTACCAGTAGGGACAGCAGCCCACAGAGAAGTAGTTCAAGAACCTAATTTTGGAATAGGAGGCACAAAACTCATGATGGAGCTAAACAATTCTCAAAGGCACTGACATTAAATTAATGACCTGAAAAGAAGGGGCTAAAATTGCACCGACTCACATAGTAGAACAAGAGTTGCAAATGTTCCTTGAAAAGAAAGTCAGAATTCACCATTTGCATGATCCAGGAAATTTTAATAGCTTTATGTTTGCTAGAGGTGATTTTTCTGTCCTGGAACAGAATCAATCCACCGGTGAAAAGACAATCAGTTTTACTCTTCTACTTAAATCCATGGATTTACAAAAGGACTTCCAACAATAGAAAGGTCACCCAGTTTCTAGACTTGCAGGCCTGACATGCTTGTAAAACTCACAAGGGTTTTCTTTTTATTCCAAAGTACTAATTATCTAGATTCCCTAGTCCTACCTTATGTAAGAGTCCTTTAATTTCAGTGGGAATTCTGCCCAGAATATCACTGAAGAGTGAGATATGAAACAAAATTGAAGCAGTGCATTGGATTAACTGTTAGTAAAAGGCTCTTAAAATCCTGTAAGCTGCAAGAGCAAAGCCCCGTTCTTCCTAGCTCTCACCCTAATATTTAAGGACAGTTGCAAATGTTTCAATTACTTGAATCAGTGAAAGCCTATGTAGTGAACATCTCTCTTGGACTATAGTTAGCAGGATTTTTTTCCCCAGATACCACATACTGTCTGTTGCACTCATCCAATACATATTAAGAACATCAGATGATGCAAATGCATCAGTTCTCCCAACACCAAGGAGAAATTAATTGTAGCACATCCTAAAAAGTGAAATCTGTAAAAAGAGTACAAGAGTAACAAAATCAGGGATTCACTTATGGCTCTGGCCTTTCTCTGCTTTTGATGAATGTGGGGTTTTTTTTAACTCTGGAACAGTCTTGAGAGGTGACACACTGAATGCTTTTTGGAAACTAAGCCACACTTTCAATGACAGAACTGTATGGCTTTAATATAGAAGGTACTTAATTTTGAATGTTTTCTTGAGTCAAGGGTGTCCTTTAACATAATAAACTAGCCTTTGTGTACTCAAAGATCTGTGGAGAGACAAAAAATATTTTGAAGTGCCTCAACTCCAGCCATACTCAGGAAAAGGAAATGGAGAGGCTGTATTTTGGAATAAGCCACTAATGTTAGCCAACACTTCAGAATATGAATTAAACCTGCTGTGTTTCAACCAAAACCCTAACAACCCTATTAAAACTAAAATGATGTTATATGAAATTGTGTATATTCACTGACCAAAATGAAATATGATTGTTCTGACATTAAGATTTTTCTTATTTAACAGCTCTCAAGAAAATTTGTCATACACATTTGAAGTGACAGAATGACACACTGTGTCTTCTGTTTTGGCTACTATGTATATTTAAAAATATTTTAATTTAGACAGGAAAAATGGGGTTTTAGTAGAGAAGATAGCTGAATAAATCCTAGGTGGGAGCAAAGAGTTATTCCAACAAACTAATGCTTTAAAATGTAATTTTTTTTTTTACGTCCTTTTCTAAATGAATACATGACACAAATCTACCTCTCCCCCACATACACACTGCTCAAGCAAACAGGACTAAAACTGTAAAGCAAAGAAACATACTCTAACACTGATCAGAAATGGAAGAACAGAAAACACTGTTAGAACCTGTTAGTTTAAAGTGTAGTCCATAAATTGTTTTGAATACTATAAAGTTGTTCTGCACATGCAGTTAAATCAACTGTTGATAAGCAATCATTGAAATTACATGTGCAGTAATTAGTGAAAAAACTAGCCATTGCTGGGAATGAGTTCAGTGACCAACAGCTTCTGTGAAAGAAGAGGCCAGAGGAGACGGAAAAGCACAGCTTGAGAAAGCTAGAAGTCTGTTGCTGTGCAGTGTTTAACACTGCTACCTTTAGACAAAAAGCACTGAGACCATTTCAACAGTAGGAATTTTCACATGGATCCCATTACAGTTACAGTAATGCAAAGTTAAACCATCTTTTTTCTCACCTCCAAAACCCTAATTTCCTTTTATAGCCTGGTTTATGTGTGCATTTCTTTCTCCTGGTGGCCACAAGCGATGCTGAGCCTGTGGAACAAGGCTTTGTTGGAGCATCCCATCTCTTCAGCAGGAACTCTATTGCTGCACCAGAAGGCAAATCACACCAGCATAAAGGATTAACAGAGAGTCTGGTCTGGAATACCAGGAGGTGTTTTGACAGGTAAAAGAAAGTAAGTGATGCTTTGGCAGCATATACCATAAAGATCTCAGTTAAGGCAGTGAGAAAGGAGGGCTCCAGAGGCAGAGTGCACAGTTCAAAAACTAGTTCTAAAGAGAGAGGAAGACACAGAAATCTCAGGGAATGGAGTAGAGGGCAATTTTGTTGTTCTAGGTGGCTGGGCAAGAAGCCATGTAGCAGCAAGACTTATTCACAGAAGTCCTGGTTTTTTTCTCTGGCTGTGGAAGTAAAACCACATGAAGCATAAGGACACTGTCAGAAAGATTGTCCCAGCAACAGACCTGTTTTATTTTAAAGTACTCAACTGGCTTAAAATATTTAAACTTAATATCCTGGATGGGATGTTAAAGACATGGACGTGTTGGAGTGAGCCCAGAGGAAAGCCACAAAGATGATCAGAGGGCTGGAGCACTTCTTCTATGGAGGCTGGCTGATAGAGTTGGATTTGTTCAACCTGAAGAAGAGAGGATTTCAGGGTGACCTTACTGCAGCCTTCCAGTTCCTAAAGGGGGCTACAAGAAAGCAGAAGACAGACTTGTCACAAGGGCATGTAGTGATAACACAAGGGGGGAATGGCCTTGAACTGAAAGGAGATTAGATATTTGCAAGAAATTCTTTACTGTGAGGGTGGTGGAGGACTGGAACACAATGCCCAGAGAGGCTGTGGATGCCTCATCCCTGGAAGTATTGAAGGCCAGGTTGGATGGGGCTTTTAGCAACCTGGGCTAATGGAAGGTGTCCCTGCTCATGGCAGGGGTGTTGAAACCAGGTCATCTTTAAGGTCCCTTTCAACCCAAATCATTTCATGATTCTATAACTCTATGAAATAAAATGGTTTTCTTTCATCATCTGACAAACTGAAATGAACAAGCAAGATCCAGTTACTACCAAAGCAGTGCTGCAAGAGAATGTGAAGAGGAAAGTTATAACTATACGAACCCTGAGAGACTGTCTTAAGAGGCAACGATGAAGAAAGTTTACAAGTGTTCACAGACGACTTTTCTGGGCTGGTGACAAAATTTGGGAAACTAAGAAAAATGCAGGTGGGTTCAGCATCACAGACTACTGTTGCCATTTTTCTCTTTTAGTAAGAGTTTGTGTGGGAAAAAGATAAATGTTTTTTTCCAATAACTAATGGAGCATGGGAAATTGAAAGCATTCATAAAGAAGGAAAAAGCTGTTTAGACAGCCCCACCGAACACAAGCTTATGAGTAGGTTTTCCTAAAGTGAGGTGTAGCTCACATCTTTAGGGACATTTAAAAAAAATAAAATCTCTGCATTAAACTCAGTTGGGTAAATTGAGCTGTAAGTGACAAAGTGGAAACACTAGGCAGTGGAATCAGTACTCTGGAATCAACTCAGATTCTAACCCCTTTGTTCTTTCTGTTTTAGTGTTACACACCATGGCTCTTTCTAGTAGTTTTTCTACATCACTTCTGGTGAAGGAAAGTTTAGCTCTCAGGAAAATCCCCACTCCCTGTGTTAACAAATGAAAGTTTAGAAACAGTTCAGAGACTATAGGTTGGTATTTACAGTATTTACTATAGACAAATATAAAATACAATATATGTAGGTATTTGATTTGGTTTTTTGAACCAGACTTTCCTCTATGCATCTAAGCAGCAGTTTTCTTCAGTGCAGCTGAATGAATATTTTCATTCTCTGATCAAGCTCACTGGAAGAAGAGGTTCTTGGGTTGTTGTCAGAGCTGATGTTTTATTTGTCAATTTTCTTTTAATCCTTAATTGTAACAAATATTTATAAACATTAAAGTAAATATCATCAAGATGAGAGTAAATATTCCAGTTAAACACAGGGTGTACTGGCTTTGCTTCCTGTTCCATACTGCCACTTTCATTCCCATTCCCAGTCATCCAGCAGAATGGTATAGCACCATCAGTTGGGCAAAATCTTGAAGTGATTCTTTCATGTTCTCCTCTCATCTCCTCACTAAGAATGAAAATAGCTGTTATTAGTATGTTTATTTGTCCAGGAACTACTAGGAACCTGTGGAATCTGAGTTCCACAAAAGTGCACTAAATAGGAAAGTAATTTTGACTGCCTGTACATTACAGGAACTTAACTTTTGTGTCATACCTTCCTGTTGAAGGCTGTTGTACTTGAAAGTGTGCTGATATCACAAGAGATATTGGAACCTGTGGTGTCCTCTCAAGGTTTGTTCATTGTCCTCTCTGTGATGGTTTTATGTCCTCAATTTTCTTTTTGTGAGTCAGTGCTGTACTTTGTAGCAGCCAATATATGGTTTTAATTTAACTGCTATGTAAGGTTCTAATCAAACAAAGAACCCCAAGTTTTAGATTTTTCTTTTCTGTTTTCTTCTCTAGCTGCATAGCCACACCTTCTCTTTCTCACTTGAGCTGGCAAATAATTATCATTTTTTTCTGGAACTCTGTGCCTGCAGAAGTTGCTTTCTATCCCTTCCATGCTCACTGGAATGCTGCCCTCCAGTCATTGCTCTAAGACCTATCACATCACCCACCTGGGTAAAACCTGGAGGAAATATGCCGGTACTTGTTTGTTGATCATCAAATCCAAAGTTAGGATGAACCTGTGGAGTCCAGCAGTTTTCCCCTAAGGGAATTAATGGATAGCAGAGTGCCAGCTGGAATTACACACAATGACAACAAAAAGCATTTTTGTTTCCTACTTGTGTCTGAGCTCAAGGCCTGCTAAGAGCTAATTTAGCAATGCAGCCAAAAATTTTCGCAAGTTGGGTAAATCTGGTTTCCATCTTGATTACCTGCAGTTAAAAAAACTTTCAGAAAGGCTAAAGTTTGACTTCTTTTGCTTGATAAATCAAATTTTAAAGCTATGTTTCATCAATGGAAACATAATTGCTTTGGTCATTTTCTCCATCAAAGACTTCACTATAATATACTTTGAGAAAATATCACATGCTACTGAGTGGTATTTTCTGACAGTAGGCTTTGCAAATTCATCTGAAAAACCTATTTGTACTGGGGCATTTGCCTACAGGAATGCTGCTTTCCTTGCAAGTTTTTTAGCATGTCTTGACAGGTAAGGCAGGAAAACATGCTGTCTTTTAACATCTGCCATCAAACTCAGTCAAAACCCCACATTCATATCTTTTCATGACCTGTTGTTTCATTACTGTAAAGAAGCTCAGAGAACACTGTGAACTGCACTGCAGTGCTGCTCTTCACTGTCAACATGCTGCAACATCTCAATTTGGAAATTCACTGAGCTCTAGTTTAGTGAAGAAGGTGATAAAAGGCATTAAGATCTGTGTATCTTTCATCTCTGCTCTGGCATCTTCATTTCTGCCCCTCCTCCTCCTGAGTCAGGAGGCAGACCTGGAGCTGGAGAACAAGCATCATACACTCTGCAGAGGCCAGTATTATTCCAGAATCAAAACTCTTTTTGGGGAAAAGGAGGTGTCGGTCAAAGCACACATACATTAATAAGCCTTCCGGTTCTGTTCTCTAATTGTCCAACAGGATCATAGGATCATAGAATGGTTTGGGTTGGAAGAGACCTTGAAGATCACTTAGTTCCAACTCCCTGCCATGGGCCGGACATCTTCCACTAGACCAAACTTCATCCAATCTGGCCTTGAGCACTTCCAGGGATGAGGCATCCACAACCTCTCTGGGCAACTGGTTCCAGTGCCTCACCACCCTCACCGTAAAGAATTTCTTCCTCATATCCATGATAATGCTGTTGCTTTTGTACCCAATGAATTGGTAGACAGATCAGGAAAAAAACATTGAAAGAACAGTCATTTTTGTCACCAGTGTCTTGAGACACAAGCTTCCCCTGGGTGGTACAGAAGTCAGTGAATAATGAAAGTCTGCAATATATATAGTGATCTTCAATATCAATTGCTTTAAGGAATCAGGTTTATCCAATTCTTGACCCAACAGCATTCTTTCTTACACAATTAAGAGCAGGAAAGCAAATCAGCAGGGTTAGTCATTGTCATGTTTATTAATACTGACCCTTTACAACCAGCAATGTGTAGTTCCCCATTTCCAGTGCTCTTTCCCGCCAAATTCTGTAAAAAGACCTCTCTGAAGAATGTCTATAAACAGCTGTAACCTCAGTCCTTTCAATTTTTTAGCCATTTTACTAGCTATTTCTCAGAATGCTACAGCTGTTGCAAATGAGACATCCCAAGACTGTGAATTGATAGCTGATATCTTCAGGAAAACCACAGTTTCTGCTTCCACTTTTTAACTCTGAGTATATTTTCATCCATGGATTTAATCAGCTTGTCATCTTCTTCAACAGGGAACTGTGAAGTTCCTCCGCAAAACTCCGTACAAGTCGAGTTTTCACAGTGTGCTTTTGAGTGTGCATTTTTCTGTGACAATCTGACAGAGAGGTGCTGCTACCTACAAGGCAGAATCCACTGCCCTGACTGGAGGAACTGAGAGAAGCATTTACTGAACAATCTCCTCAATTCACACAAAGCTTTACAAAGTTTTTCCCATATCTGCTTCCTAGTTTTATATTGTTTCCAGTATTTAAAAAATGCCAGTGCCTTCATAATGGCAGTAGAAATGCTTGTATGACTATTTCTGTAAAACTCCATCTGCACTGGGAAGCGGCTGGCGAAGGGCTTTGGCATTACCATCAAAAAGTGCTGCTGGACACCGCTGTTCACTCATCAGTTCCTCATTCACAGCGAGGTACCTCTCAGTGCCTGTCAAGTGTTCACAGATTCCAGGCTCATCTGCGTGACCAGCCAGTTTCCTCCTAGGCAGAATTGCCTTTGACAGCTTGAAGCTGATGTCTTTGATTTTTGCTTATAGGAAAAGAATTTTGCTAAAATACTGAAATAACAACTGTAGCAATGCACTGGCAGGTTTTACCTGACTTTTAGACCCTAGCTGGACATAATATAAAGAACATGAAGGTTATGGCTGCTCTAACCCCTGTTATGTGGGCACTTTATTTAAAGCAGGCTTGGATATCATTACTTTGCATTAAATATGCAGCTCATACTGAGAGGAGTGCCATTTGCAATAGCCTACACAATTTCCTCACAACCACATTGAGAAATTCCACTCTAGTACCCTAAATCCAAATGTTCATATACAATTCATATTTCAAGCCAGTGCTCCCTCTATTTAAATTCTTTCAGTCCCCTACCTTCCTTCTAGCTACTTCTGCCTAATACCATTCCTTTTCCAGACAATTATCAACATCTTCCACCAGGAGATTACCATCTGCAGAACACCCTCCAGCATGTTCAGTATTTTTCTGCACAGTCTGTTTCAGATTTCCTCACAGATTTCCTAGAGAACAACCCTCTCATCTTGTTGCCTTCTCCTATTAATAAACATTGGATTTTTTTACATTGGCTATATTTGCTTTATTTCCTTCCAGAGCCACCTTGGTCCAAAGCTAAATCTCCTTTAGCATCAGATGACAGTAATCCTTCTTTTGGATACCCCTTCTGTCTCCCAAATAAAGACTGCATTTCATACAGTCGCATGAGAAGTAAAGAAAACAAAGGGAAGGGTGAGAAAATGAATGATGAAATAAAATCAGGGAAAGCAGTACAAGCTAATGTGAGGCACTGCACAGTCCTTGGGTGGAAGGGATGTGAATTCACTTTGAAATATCTGGGGCATCAAGTCACTGGTTTTCTAAGCATATAATTATTTTTCCCAAGGTGTTCCAGGCGTAATAGGAGATGGGGGCAGGGGGTAAATCAATCAGAGCTTATATAGTGTTACAGCTTGTGCTCATATGTCCCAGAGTAAATCAAAATATGAGGATTTCTATCAACTTATGGATAATACCAGTGTAAGAGTGTTTAAATTACAACAGATTATTATGCTAATATGCTACAGTTCACTGAGCAACAGCTCCATGAAAACAGCCTTCTAAAAAGCGCAGCCTAATTTTTTGTTTTCTTCCTGTCCTGTTCATTCAACACAGATTCTTTCTAGCAGTTGCTTTGCAACCTTTCAGTCCCAGAGAGTACCTGTTTTCATAGAAAAAATTCCCTATTGCCTTCGTGGTATAAAAACACTTCCACTCATCCAAGTATGTCTTTAACTTCTCCAAGAGCTTTTCCTTTTTGTCTGAGTGGAAAGGTCTAAGGCCTGGGAAGAGAGAAAAACCCCTCTGCCTTTATAGAATTAAAAAATTATTTGGTTGGACTCAGAATGTGTTCTATTCAGGATCTTGTATGCAGCCCACTACTGCAGCATACAGAAGAGCTGATCATTGTTCTTTTATTTCTTTCTATCTGTCTCCTTACTGAGATCCAGGATTTTTCAGCATGCACAGGGGACTGTCTGTTCCATTTATATTAAACAATATATGTTAAATGTGAACACTAGAAGACCTAGATTTTCTTTCCCTGGAGAAGTGTCTAAAATATAAATTGTAGAACTATGCTTTATTTCTATTCTGAATTTCATTATTTTATTTCATTTTACCTCTAAAAAAGCATTTTTGGACTACAGTCTTTCATTCAAGGAGTAAAATACTAGAAGAGTTTGTATTTTCACTTCAGATAATTTTACTAACTGCTAACACTCATTAATTTTTCTTTTCCCATATCATTGTTTTCAGCATTCATAGACTCAGTCAAGCATCTGCTCCAGAGAAATCAGGAAGTCCCATTCTCCATGTCTTCTCCAAAAAGAGAGACCTCTTCTAATGGTCTTCTAGAAGCTCTTACTTTTCTTTCAGACTCTTTTCAGAAGGAGCTGGTCTGTGCTTTTGGTGCTGTGCTATCCTTGGATATCAGCAAAACATCAGAATAAGGTCAGCAGATTGCTTTTATTTTGTTCCCACAAAATGATTGTGTTGCCTTCATAAAATGATAGAAGAATGGTCTAGAAGAGAACTTAAGACATTAAATAGTCCAAGGTGCTTTCCTGTGATAGGATCACTACCATTATTTGATTCTTCAGAGATAATTGTCTAACCTGTTCTAAAAATGTCTTCACAACCTCTCCAGATCAAATATCCAAGAGTTTTTATTTTCCTAGGTCCTAGAAAATTTTCCTTGTAGTCTACAATAATCATTCTTTCTGCTATTTCTTGCTTTCCATTCCGTCCACCATGAGCCCAAAGAAAAGATCATTCCCTCCTCTATTTTGTATCTAAAGACTATTACATTCCAGTGCCAAACTTCTGGTCTAAAAAATTTCAGTTGTTTCAAATCATCCTGCAGGTCACATTTTTCTGACCTGTCATGAGTCCTGCTGCCCTTCTCTCGACTCTCTCTGCTTGAATTGCACATCTCTCACAAAGTGCAATAACCAAAACTTTGCACAGCCTCCAAGCTGAAGCTTTAGCAATGCTGAACAGACCAAGAGGATTTCTTCATGTCTTCCAGGCTTCCAATGTCTTTTACATATCCTAGCAAGATGTTTGCCTTCATTTGCAACAGCATGACATTGACTCATGTTCAGCTTGTGATCTATCATAACAGATTCTTTTCTGCAGAGTTGCAACCTAGGAATTTACTTGTGTCTTGTGCTTATGTGGTTGATAATTTCTGCCTTACTGTAGTATAGTACCTCACCTTTATCCCTACCAAATCTCATCCATCTCTTTTCTGAGCAGTGCAGCTAATTTGTTGGAAAATTTCTGAATTCTAATCTTTTCCTCCAGCATATTTCAAGTGTCACAGTTTTATGGCCCTGGAAAATGTGATTTACTCACTCCTTAAATTACCATTCAGGTCACCTAAAAACACTGAACAAAAGCAGATCCAGGACACCCTGACACAGCTATCCTATCAGTGTTAAGCAGCTTGTGACCTCTCTGAAGGACTGGAACAGTCTAAAAGCATATGGATTATGAGTTCTGAATCTTCTGATATTATTTAAAGAAGATCTGTCTGTTCAGATAAACATGTTTACCCAGTTTATAGCCTCCTTCACCTGCTATGCCCCATGCCTCACCAAAGCAAATATTTAATGTGTAACCACAGTCAAGAATCTCAACTTTTAATTAAAACAAAAACCAACCCCAAATTAAATCTCTCATGCTGCAAATATCTTTTAATATGTAAAATGAACAAAAGCCAATTCTGTCAAATCTGCTGGAATACTGAAAAAATAAATGGGAAAGATGCGACCATTTCTCTTAACTGACTTTGGGATATATTAGAAATGACATAATTTATTACATTCACTGTAGTTATGAGAATAAACTTCAAGGGCAGCACCAAGGCAGCTGGTTAATTTCAATGGACTAAACATTTTTCTGCATCTGCTCTTGACCAAAGGACTGCAGGATCCTTTCCTCAGAGCTTAAATGCCAGCCGTGATGGTCACAAGCAGGCACATAACAGATAGTAAGCCTTTGTGTACATTGGAATAATGATGATCTGGTATTCTTCCTGGCAACAGAGGCTAGAATCTCTCATCTAGCTCTGGTTCTTACTCCAGTAATCATTACCGTAGTCTCCCCAGATTCCTTAACCCAATACAGACAGTTTTCCAGGCACCGTGGCTGAGGTCCCAGCACAGCAGAAAGCATGTATAGTGTGAATTAACGAGCTGGAGGGTGAAGAGGAAGAAATAGGACTTTATGAATTTTTACTGTTTCTCGATGGAGCCTTAGTAATTAATTATTAGCCCCTGGAGTAACACTCGCTGCTTGCTCTGTGATCATCTGATTCTGGCAGTGTTACCTCTGCTGGAAACCTCAGACCTTTGCTTAGATGCAGCAGGAATTCCTCCTTTGTTCTCTAACCTGTCTGGAGGAAGCATGCAACTAGAGAGCTTTACAGGGACAAGAACGTACTCAGGGGTAGACAATGGATTGACAGAGAGCCAGCAGCACAGTAATTACATGTTACTGGCTTCTCTCATTTGAACATCAGGCAAATTTCCTTACCAAAGAAAGGGTCAAAGGAAAAGGTAAAGGAAAGCTGAAAGGAAAAATGAAGTCCTGATTTTACTTCAGCTTGGATTGGTTGGTCAATGGGATCTATTCTAAATTTCTGAGTGTCAAACAAGGTGTCAGAGCTGAAGCTTTTAATTTTTACTGGGTGAAAATCATAGTCAGTCTTTCAAATATTGTATAATGAACTATCAAATTGGCAAGCCTTAATGTGTCATCCAAGACAGTACAAAGATCCTCACCCCTACAGACTAGTCAGTAAATTGTAATTCAGTGAAACATCATTTTCCTTAACTGTGCATCTTGGAGTAGAATGCATACTTCATACTTTGGTGTTTTAAAAGGATGGGTGAATGGAAGAGTTCAGGAGTAAAACCCACCAAATACTAACATCTGACCTCAGATGCTGATAATGAAATCCTAGACTTCATCATTTGTAAGACTCTAGCAAGTTTAAACCCTATTTTTTTTTCTTTACTCTCATTCTTAGAGTCAATATCAATGCAGAGATGAGTATCACTTGGAGGGAGATGGTTCTCAGCTGAGAATATAATATTCTCAGAGGTGCTGTGGAATGTGGAAATTCTGGCAGAAGGACATGATCTCTTGGAGGTTCACTGCATGTCTACTTTCCACTAGCACTCAGTTCCACTAGCACCCAGTTCCACTAGCACTGGCCCCTTTTTTCCTTTGGTCTTCGTATTACAGGGTGCTCGGCACAGAAGGTTCAAACTATCCTGTCTCTTTATACCTCTGACATACCATGTTTCTCACCGTGCCTGTTTTCATCCAGGTTATTATTTTATACGAGTTGGTGTCCCAAGAGCTGGTGATCAACAGTCAGCCTTGCTGCAATATGTCTGTTATTAAAAAGGAGAGTATAAAAGCTACCGTACACCTACTTGACCACAAGTCACAGTAGAGTTATCCTGCTTTTCCGTTAAGTATAGCTTCTACCAGTGTGGGTCCACCCAGCCTCACGTATTTGGAAAATATGAATGGTTTGCAGTTTATCAATGGAGAGCACAGCACAATGGACAGATGATCACACTAGTAAAACATAAATAACAACAAACAGGGTTCCAAGTTTTGGCGTCAAATCTCTGGTTCCAATGTATTTTATTTCTGCATCAGTTTCTTCATCTACAAAATAACAAATGTCTACAACACCAACAAATTAACAGATTTAAATCAATTCTATATCAAAGCCATAGGTTCTCCGTTATAGAAACCAAATCTACTTTGAAGGTATTGCTTCTTCCAGATGGAAAATTCAAAACTCATTTGCAGAGCCTAGTCCACGAACCATTCAGTACTCTGAATAACTGCTTTTTAGAGGGAAACAGAAGGAAGGTAGATGGTAATGGTACTCTATTGGGAATCTTTGTGCTTTCTTGATATACCTTTTACTGCTATAAATTAACCCTTAAAAATGGCTAGACAAGCAAACAGCTGCCATATGCCTAGACAAGATTGCAGCCTCATTGGCAAAGTGTTTCAAAGTCTTGTTACACATCATGTCCCTGGAGAAGAGAAACTGCAGGAGGTTGCAATAGCATCAGAATGAATAATTGAAGCATGGCTCATTCAGTCTGTGCATAAACTGAAGGGTCACAATGCTGCTTTCTAGTCAGCTGGCATTGCAGAAACTCATCCAGTGTCTAATAGAAACATCATCTGGAAATACTGACCTACTTCCCTGGGAGCTTTTCGGGAATGGGTTGAAGAGATGATGGTGGGATTGCCAAGTACACAGAGAAGGATTAAACTAGATTGTCTAAGAGAAAATTGTACATTACAGAATCAGTTGCATATGTTTCTCTTGGGAAAACCCTCGATACTCACTTCCCCCAGGAAACTAGAGATACATGCAAGATTAATGCTATTTCCCACTTGAGAAACTACCTCTACGGGAATTTTCCAAGATTCTCCTCCCCATGGCCAGTCCCTGTGAGCTTTTCCAACCTCGGCTCCGTGCAAAGCGGGGCCAGAATTTCATATCCTTTCCCACATAAACTCTAGCCATTTCATATCAGAGATAAATTGGGTGAGGGAGGGTAACTCGGGCATTTCCCGCTATTGTCCAGCCGCTCAGTGGGAAAGGAGGGTGCTCAGCCCCACCGGCCGCCCGCGCCCTGCCCGCCGCCCCCGAGGCCACGGGCTGGGGACACCGCAGCTGCCCCGAGCGCCCGCCTTCCCAAGGACGGCGGCGGCCGCCGACAGAGCCCCGACGGCCCCTCCGCCGCTGCCCGGGCACCGCTCCGCACCGATGGCCTCCCCCCGGGCCCTCGGTCCCTCTCCACCGCCCTTGTCCGACCGGGGGATCCCATCTTAGTCCCCGGCCCTGCAGGTGCAGCCCGGCTCCCGCAGCAGCGGCTCCCCCGGCACGGTACCTGCTGCCGCTCCGCGGTGGCGGGGTCGGAGCGCGATGCTGAGCGCGGTGCTGGGCGCGATGCTGAGCGCGGTGCTGAGCGCGGTGCTGGGCGCGGTGCTGGGCGCGATGCTGAGCGCGGTGCTGGGCGCGATGCTGAGCGCGGTGCTGAGCGCGGTGCTGGGCGCGGTGCTGGGCGCGATGCTGAGCGCGGTGCTGGGCGCGATGNGAGAGGGGAACGGGAGGGGGCGGCGGTGCGGAGGGTCTCGGAGCCCCTGTCACCGCCGCAGTCCGGTCGGTCTCCGGGAGGCGGCGGCGCCCGCGGGAGCTGCGGACCGGGGGGAGCGTGTGAGCGCCCACACGGGAAAGGGCGACTGAGCGATGCGGCGGTGCGAGAAAGCCGAGCTGGGCTCCCTGCTGCCTTCCCGGGAGGAGAGGACGCAGGAGACGAGCGCCGCGGGACTATGCACCAGCCTTTCATTCAGCATCGTGGCGTCTGCGGCGACAGAGGGAAGCGGGGGAGCGCCCAGCGCTGCTCCCCTCCCAGGCAGCGCTGTGGGACCGGCCGCACCGCCCTGGGGGTGGCGAGGGAAGAGCCCAGCGCCCTCCAATCCCGGGCTGAGCGACCCGGGACAGTGCTCCCACCCCGGCGGTCCTCGGTCAGGTTCATGAGGGAGAGGTAATAGCCTTAGCTGAACCAAAGGATGTAACTGGGAGAAACGACAGGGTTTTGGCTACCCAAGAGTGTGTTCATGTCTGACCTTCCACTCTGGAGATTTGTGAGTCCCTAAGCATGTTTATAGACTAACTGTGTTATTTGGTCCATCAAAAGCTTGTATCTCTCTAGAAAGCTTGGCTTGCCTTAGATCACCACCTAACAACACGGCCAGTACTTGTTCCTTTGAAGGCTGGCATTGATTTCTGCTGACAGCAAAATAGCAGGCTTTTCACATTCTGGCTCTGTGTTGAAGAGCAAACTTGGGGTTTTGTAAAGCATGTTTATTGTCAGTCCTGTAAAACCTGATGTTGACTTCCAGAAAGAAGATGTAAAGATCTGAAACGTTAAAAGAAAAGTTCTAGCTCTCCAACACAAAAGGTCTTTCACTCTCCTTATACCCGGCTACTATGAGGGGAATTTAAATGCCATTGTACTTGCTCGGAGTACAGATGGGGCACCAAGTAATACTTCTCCTAGTGGATAGTCCAGCCTTTGTTGCCTTGTGTTGGCATGCTCTGCTTTCCAACCTCCATCTCCACTTACCCTCTTGACAGACACCAGCACTTTCCCCCCTTCCAGTAACAGACGCATTTGAATCAGTTTTTCACATCACCACTTTCCCCTTCCCTCCCTTCCTCATGAGGTGTCAGAGTACACAGCGCACCCGTGTACCAGTCACAAGGGTGATCCCTACAATAGACAGAGAGTGGGAAAAAAAAAAAAAGAAGAAAAATTAATAGCTTTCTTCAGACAGAAAGAGGACTGACAGATGGAATGACCGGGAAGTCATTTGCTTTTTAGTGTAAGGAGGCAATTTCTGGCATAACAAGAACTTCCCTCTACTCAATAGCTTGTCTAATGTGGTGTGCACATCATACTAAATACCTGCTACTACGTAAATCTCTACCCATTGTCCCTATGTTATGTCTTTCATCTTCCCTCCTACAGAGCAAAACAAAGGTGTTGATGACAGGCAGAATAAGACATGAGAGTTAGAAACTAACCCTCATGTGGGTCTGATAACAGCTGTCAGCTGAGCAGAGTATATCCTGTATGGGCTCACATCCAGCTGGTACTGCTGGCTAAACATGTTTTGTGCTCTCTTAACAGCTTCTTTACACATTTCAAAGGACAGATTACTCAACACCCAATTTACTGCTCCTGGAGGAATGAATGGACCACTAACTCCCAGGATATGAGAATGCTCATCTTGAATATATCCTAGACAGATATAGTCCTTTTAATCATCTAGGAATGATAGCAATGATGAGTAATTTATCTGCAGTATGAAAAATTGTCCTTCTAAATATGTATGTTGCCACTGGGGTCAAAGTGATTGAGTACTAGAATACTACAGTATTATAAAATAGACATATATTTTGCATTGTCCTGTGTAGTCCAGATGATCTGTGCTCTGCTCTGCCTCTGCCAGCCAGTTTTTCTTTCTCACTGGGGCAATATTGGTACATGCTTCCTCTGCCCCAGCGGAGGAAAGGCAGAGGGCTGAGAATTGAACTGTGCTTCTGAACTCAGTAGTAGCCAATGGATTTACTACATCTCCCTGGAAAAGTGTTGAAACAGAGCAGAGCTGCCTTTTCTGAGGGTTCCTAGGAAGGAGGCAGGAGAAGGTAGAGGTTTTGTGGCGGGAAAGGAATGCAATTCCCAAAAATGGAGAAGAGAACACCTTCTAGTCCCATCTCATACTGTTGCCTTCACTGCAGGTCAAAGTGTTTTCCACAAGGGCATATCCCTTGAAGCCCCATGGGTGCACTGGAATGCTCTTTTGGTGTTAGCATTTTGAAAATTCTCATGGCGTAACTCATTAATAAATGACCGTCTTAGAAGTGTAAGGATCAGTGTTACAAAGTCAAACACTCCATGGAAGAGGCTGTTCATATTTATTTTACATAAAACTGATTTCAGTCACTTGCCCTCATCCATTCCTACTTCACATAGTCACTCATACTCACAAGCATCATGAGGTGTGTCTGTGTGGTCTGCTCAGGACCATGCGTGTGTGTGTATGTGTGTGTGACACAGAGAACAGGGGACACAAGCTATTGAGTGTTTGGTATGTCTCTTAGGTTTGTTTTGACCAGGCACAACAAACTATAATTTTGACAAGCTATTTATGTCTCCTGTGAGTCAAGCAGTCATTATGGCACAATTATGGCCTCAGTTTTGCATATTTCATCCTCCCTGACTCTTAAACAAGGCTGCTGCCCATCATCTTTGTTTTATCATTCTGGTTATCTTTATTGCTGCCTTTCTGCTGAGAGAAAAAGGAAGGGCCATGTGACATATTGAAACCTTGTTCCCATTCTCCCATTATCAGAGCCCAGGCTTTCTGCTGTTACCTTTGATGTGGCTGTGTTGGAGTGCAGATCTTCTGGTCTTGATGCATGCATATTCCTTATTACCTGTTTTACTAATGTTGATTGTACCCTTGGTGATCCATATGTGCCATATTTGTAATCCTTTATCTGTATTGTATCACAATAAAGATGAGAAATGTCAAAATAAGTAGTGATTCAAACAAGCCTAAGGATTAAAAAGAATACTTCAAGAATACATGAAGACTTGATAGTAAGTAAACCAACTTATAGTAGGACAGTGTAAGGCTAAAAGAAATAAACCTCTGTGGTCCATTTTTGATGTGGCAAAAATCCTGCATTAGGCTACTGCTGTTTGTATACTTATTACTAACTTGGAAATTAAATGATCAGCTGTTAGCAGACACTAACTTGACTTACAGTAAAGACTTTGACTTAAAAATGAAATCTCTCCACAGCAAAGAACATCATCAGTGACTATCATGGGTGTATAACTAACAGGACTTTTTGAGACCCCCACCTGCAAATCTTGTTCTTGGAAATGAAGGAAGATTTGGTGAGCTTTGGTTTGGTTTGTTTCATGGTCTGGTTTTCTGTGATTCTGAATAGCCTACTTAAGAGAGATATGCATATCATTTCTTTTAGAAGAATTCAAAGCTTTAGCCTTGGGGGTCATTGATCATATCAGGTCTGGACTGTGTTGTAATGGCAGAAAGCCAAGAGAGGAGATATCCTTTGTTAAAATGTGGAGTAGGTCCATCTAGAAAGGTAGGTCAGAGGGAAACTATGATTACTTCTGTAGAGGAGTAGCGCTATGCCACGTGCATGAATGAGGAGGGAACAACATCTGGGACACGTGCTGGATGTGCTGTGTCTTCCTTCTTTGCTAACTGAAAGAGATTCTGGGTGCATGTGGTGCATGCCAGCAGAAATGAAGCATAAGTTATGTTCATGTGATTGAAGTGTAATCCTGGGTACATTGGGAGCAGATTAATATTTCTTGAATGACTACATTGGGTATCACTGGCAGGGGTCAGAGGGAAAAAGATGAAACCCTTGTGGCTGACTGACAACTTATGACATGTGGCAAAAAAAGTCTGGAAAACACTCAGCTTATTGAATAGGTGTTAGACTCCCAGCAAGACACCCTGCAGGAACTTGTCTGTCAAAATGTATCAGAAAATTTCAGGATATATCTGATGGGACTTCTTGCAAGAAGGTGAGCAATAGCTGCTGGTAACTCCATGAAAAAAAGACACATAAAGCCAACAGCACAATGATAACAGGGCAGCCATGCTACAATTTTGCTGTACTTGGTAGGCATGGATGCTGATCTTTTCCACTGGAGAAGTAGCCAGGAAGACACAAAATTGACAACATAAGAAGAATGTAGAAAAAATACTGTTTAAACTCAGTAGATGGAACATGTATGGTGTAAAAGAATTTAAAGAAATATTTCTCTTGCTTGTCTCCTAAAGCTAGGTTCTGAGAAACAAGAATAATTAAAAAAGAATCGCAATTCTCGATGATAAGAAAAGATTTTATATAACTGACAGTGCTGAAATGTCAGAATGATTCTCATGGCTGGAATGTTGAGGATTCACATAAGCTACGTAAGAAGGAAGGCGTGGTATAATTCCATGAAATTTAAAGTGCTGACAAGCATTTCATAATGACTAAACATGAGAAGAATGTTAAAAATTCTCCTGAAAGAAACTAAGTATTTTTGCTTCTTTTTGAAGAAGTTAACACATGTCAGAGAGAGATACAACTCTGAATTCCACTGGGACACCTATAAACACGTATATAGGCCTTGTATATACTCAACAACAGATTGCCTGATATGGTCAAATCTATCTCATTAAGTTAGGAGAAACCAGCAAGCAAGCAAACAAGCAAAACCAAACCCCAAACAACAAAATTTATTCCTTTCACATATCAATAGGATACAAGTGAGTATCAAAACCAAGTCTTTAATGGCTATATTCAATAATATTTTCCCTGTATCAGCTTCTAAAGATGAAGATCAGTTAGCATATGTGGACAGGGAACATTAACAGTACCATTGTACTTGTGTCCATTCAGAAGCCCAAACAACCCCCTCCAAATTCGTTAATGGAATTATGTAAACAGAGAAGCAATTATTTCCTTGGTACATAAATATCTTAACTAAAATGGTATCCACTGACAGCTAAGTTCAGAGGTTTTTTAAATTGTAATAAAACTTGTATGAACTTATTAAAACTGACAGATTTCTTTTTACTATCTTTTATATCCAAATGAAGATAGTATAATTCTATATTTTAGGCACACAATAAAGCCATATCAAAATCTTCCTTTCCACAGTGTGCTCCTATATACATGTATCTGTGGTTTTCCTGCAAGTCCCTTGAATTAAATTCTGAATTATGTGGGCATTTACCCACAGCTAAAATTACTTTTCATCTCTGAGCTGTTTTCCTGAAAATCTGAATATTAAATTCTTCATCCTCACTCCAAGAGACTGACCAGAACATGTGTCAAAGAAACTGAGAAAAATCTCTACAGGGTTGGTCAATCTTTTCAGTAACTAAGTTATTCAGTATTTCAATTTGACAATGTGCATAGTATGAGAATTCCACCGTATTCCTAATTTCTATGTGGGTTTAAGGTTTGATTCTTAACATTTTTTAAATGTTAAGATTAATTTAATTCTGTAAATTGACACATTTTTATTACTATCAGCTCTCCTTTAGACATCCTTGGGATTCAAGATCTCTCCGTATTAGTTGAAATTATAAAACAAACACTCTGCCAAGTGATTTTTACTGATAGCAACACACTTGGGAAATTCTGAAGCTCTGTGAATATAGCTGAACAAATGTAAGCATTGCTGGTCTAAGCAGTAACCTCTAACCTTTTGCATTTTTTTCTTGCATCTCAATTGTGTTCTTAAATGTTTCTTCACGAGGACACAGACCCACATTATGAAATGGATACATCTGGAAAATAGTCCAAGAAAAAAAAAGGATGCAATTCGTCACCTGGATGAGGTTCCTGATCTTGTTCATTGTGCATCTCCACAAACTGTTGTCCTGACATCTGTCAGAAATCAGGCATGGGCAAGGATAGCCTAAGGCAGCACTGCCAAGAAGAAATGTCTACCATCTGGCACCCTCAAACACAGACACAACCTGCTGCAAACACCATGTTAGGTCTCTTCATAAAGCTTATATAAACCTTCTTGTTGTGCTTAGGCAGTTCCTTCAACTGCCTTACATGGCTGTCAAATCCCCCTTTCTCTAAATCTGAGCACAGGCCAATGATCAGCATGCATAAACACCCCAACTCTTCAAGATCGCCTTTTTCACTTCCATGGTTCTGAATTTAGCCCTTATCTGTGTCTGTTGAAATAAGCTACCAGTCTGCATGTGTGATAAGTCACATTATTTTGAGTCAATTACGACAAAACAGAAGTGTCTGCAATAAATCACCCCTCTGCACTACCCTGCCCACTCAACAGAACACAGCCATAAAGTCTCATTTCTTGAGTGATGATTTCTTTACTATTTTTGATTTCAAACAGTGCTGGAAAATAGCAGCCTCCTCTTTCCATTCTCTGTTAATGCTACCTTTGATTGAACCCCAGACTTCACAACAAAGTCCTCACTACATGTATGTTTCTGAAAAGAATCGGTGATCAGAGGGCAGCACTGTCCTCGACTCATTAAAAAAGTGAACAGTATATATTTTGAGGACGTCTTCTACATTTGGAAACCACCTTCTCTGTCATTCTTGAGACTTAGCTGCTATGGAAGATGCCTCCAAGACACTTTTATCACTCAAAATGTGTTTTTGCTTCAAAAAGTTCCTACACAACTGCCATCTCTGCTAAGTTATATGTATTTAACTCAAAAGGCAAAAGAAAGTATTTTTGTCTTTCCATCTATGCCAGTTCCTTTGTCTGCAAACAATGAGCTTTGCTATTTGAGTAAAAATATTTTCCTGATATTCAGATCTCTAACTGAAATCACAGAATGAACTTAACTCACATTCCATTTGTTATAATTTATGAGTAATTTTCTTTTCTTGTTAGTCCTTGAAACAAAAATATTGAAGTACAAACTGTATTCAATTTTCATCTAAAACCCCTACATAGGTGGATAGAAACTGTCATCATGCCCTACTTTCCTTGCAACTCTGCCCCCACTCCCTGCTTCTCCATAGTAAATGGAAGCTTGATCAGATTTCTTCTGTTTGATAGTTTCTACCTCTGTAAATATTATCTCCTTGCATTAAGGTATTTAGAACATTTACAGTTCTTCTCAAAATCCCAAATCTTCACATTCTAGTGTATAACTCCTTACCCAGTATACTCCGATTCCCCTGAAATCTCACGTGTGAATCATGCAGTCTCACACTGTTTGTGATACAATTTTCTAGGCAATTTAGACGTGCAGAGATTGCATACAAAGAAGTGATAGAAATTACAGTGTATGTACTTTCACTGTCTGCTGTATAAAGTGACAAAGAACCTGGTATTCCTTCAGAATGCTAAGTACTTAATATTAGATGAACTGGATGTTTACTATAAGCTTTTTATCAGTAAAAATTCAGTTTCTCCTAAAAAAATGACTGATACCTTGTAAGAAACTTTTTCTGCATTATGGCCATTCTAGATGACATATCTAGGACACCTGCTTTCCTGTTAATTGTTTAGAAATTAATTTAATTTCCCATTATCTACCTTCTTTGGATGCATAAAGATTTCTCCAGACACAAGCATTCAGCCCCAAAATTCATGTTTGTGTACCCTAAAGCTAAATTATTTTAAGGCAATTTTGTTCTACTAAACTAAAAAATACCCAACTTAATGTATACAATGAAGTGCAAATGCAAAGCTACACATATTACTCCAACCAAGACTTTATATAGGCTGATTTCAACATTTCTTCCTGATCGTCAACATGCTCTACGCCTAGCTTCCCCTATAGTACTTCGAACTACTTCAAACTAATCCAAATTACTTAAATACAATGGCCCATAAAGCTCAGCCTCCCAGCCCAAATGTCTCCAGTGAATTAAAAACAGTCCCCACAGTAGCAGTCAAAAATCTCCTGTGCCTACTCATCACAGGAAGCAAAGTCATCCTTGATGAATTCTATCAAGCTACAGCAACCAGAAGCTTCTTTCTCATCATCCAGCTGTAAATTCCTGTCAGTTATATAAAAGCCTCTCTCGCCCTCTCCAGGGTGTAGGTGTATCAAAATTCAAATTAAAACAAAACACATTCAGTTCTGTAATATTTGTATCTCCAGCTCCATGGTTGGAGGCAACCTCCCTCTGTGTTTTCTCAATCATTCCCTCTTCTTTTAGATTTCTGTAAAATGTTTTTTCCCTCCCTCTCCTGGTTCACAGACAAGCACTGAGCAGAGGAACCCAAATACTTCTGTTAAGTCCTTCAGGTCTCTACCTCACAGGACATTGTGGTAGAACCTTACTTGGACTGTTAGAGATAAATGTTGAACACTTATCAATAATATAAAGTAACAAATGCAGGTATCCCCAGAAGTGCCAAGGCAGTGGAAAGAATTCAAAAGTTTATTTAGAAGACCAGAACACGAGAAACTTATAAATACCTGACATTACCCTACCTATTTAAGCACTGGACCCCAGAGAGAAAAGGGCAAGTTCCTGCCCTCTCCAGGGCCTTTTTATCCTCTCTGTTTCTCCCCCACCTTCGTAAGGCCTCTGTACATATCTGTTAGGGTTATCTCTCTCCAGTTAGCAGAGAGAGAGATAACATAGCTTTCTCTGCAGTGCCCTCTGGACTGCAGAGGGGAAAAAAACCATCTAACCCTCTTGAGAAGGCACATTTCAGGTTTCCTAAGCAAAAACGAGTTTCTAGCTTTCCTGTTAAAAATTCTTCTGAAAGCACAACTATTCCTACAATACAAATTATCATGTACTTCAGGGATTTACCTCTAACATTAATGTGGTGTCTTTGCTACACTTGTATAAGGTTCAGGACTCACATGTCACAAAACCAGATTTAAAGCAGGTTTCTGGCCAGGCAAATGATTCCTCTTCAAGAGAAAAGACGTGTTTTGGGCTGAAGCATCATAGTTTCTCTATCCCTCTCTTACTTCCTCCTCTTCTCCTTGAGCAGGGTGACCAAGGTGTGTTTGTTGGTGACCAATGCCAAGGAAACAGAAGAAGATCATTTGACTCCTGTGCGTTCTCTGTTCAATTTGCCTGCCCGCGGATTTCATGTTTTCCTTTGTTTTAATGACTACACAACAACTAACCACACAGCTGTGCCTGTATGGTTTACAGGACTAAAAATGTCTGCTGAAGTGTTTTGTGCTATTTACTTGTAAGTTTTGGAACTGTTTCCACAGTTGTTAGCCTGAGGCACACCAACCCTAAGATCTACACCTTGAACCTTACAGGTCCTGTCTACTTCATGCCCCAGCTGATGGTTGGGCAGCCTATTCTTAGATCTCCTCTTTGCTGCCAAACTCTTGCAATACAATTGTCAGTAATGGGTTTTACCTGTCCTTGAGCCTGCTGCAGAGTGACATGAGAAGCTTCAACTTTCTCATATAACTCAGCCCTCCTGAGGGGAAAAAAGTGTAAGAAAAGCCAAATGGTCTAATTAGTCTCAGACTTACAGTCTGGAAAGGACAGACAGCAGCCTTCTGCACTGCAGGAAGCAAGAAAGCTCTTTCTCTGTCTCTTCAGGGGCCCATACTTTTCCCAAAGGAGCAGAGTTAGAAAAAAGAGACAGAGAAAGAAATAAAGGACAAAGAAAGACAGCTCAATTTCCTCTTTTGTACTTTTTATTTTCTCCTCAGAAGTTGAGATTTGGTCCTCTTGGCTCTT
The DNA here is from genome assembly GCA_013399855.1 of Oxyruncus cristatus. NCBI lineage: Eukaryota > Metazoa > Chordata > Aves > Passeriformes > Cotingidae > Oxyruncus > Oxyruncus cristatus. Next base: position 1,670,317 of record VXAY01002317.1, read on the forward strand.
CTCCTTCTAGTAGTGCAGCAATTCAGCAATCAGGTAACAGTTGCAACAGGATCCAGTGGTTGGAAGGACCATAAATGCTGTGGTCTGGCGACACAGGAGAAATAGTCCCTAGTGCCTAGCTTCTGGAGAAGTCTGACTGTGATTCCACCATTTCAGAGAATGAGATCAAGGCTGAAGCAAGCAGAGAAAATTCAAGGTTTTTTTCCTGTAACTAGTTTGGAAAACCAATTCTTTATACACTACCTTCCTTTCAGAAGAAAAATATAACCAATGTCTATAAATGCCATGCAGGCACTGTCACTCTGTTTGAAAAATCTTTGACTCTGATATATATGATTAGTAGCATTTTCATTCTGCAAGTAATTCCAGATGCCTCTGTGAATGCTTCTCGTGAGATTAGGAGCCAGTCTCACTGAGTAAGAAAATCAGAATATGTTGCAAATTAGAAGTGATTATAAAACTTCCTTTCATAGTCTATAATCAAAGTATGGTTACACTAGAGAAAGGTGAGGATCCTGGAAGATTCATTGAAACTCCTGTTTCATTGGAAGTCCTGTCTTTCTCATCATATACATGAATGGCATATTTCCCCTACCAGTTTTTGACTTTTTAGTGCAAAGATCTTGCTTAAATGATTTACTGCAGACTGAAAACAGGAATAAATGCTCAACATAGCAGAAAACTTAATGCTATATATTGCAAAACGTGAGTAAAAAGATGGTTAATATAATCAAAATGGTCATATATATATCAAACACACTGGAATGTCAGACAGTTATGAAAGACTGGTAGGTAAGTACTTGAAAGGGTCAACCTTTAGAAATTAAACTTCTTCAGAAAAACAACTCGTTCTGACACTCAGAATCACACATGTTAGGAAAGAGAAGAATTAAAGAGGGCAATTGAAAAAATTTTAAAATGCCTGGTACATGACAGAACTACATCTTGTAGCTGGGTATCTTTCCTCAATTAAAAATGGACAGAGAACAGTTTGTAATACATTAGCATCACCTGCTGGATAGTGCAGAGAATACAGTTTCAAAGCTGCAATACTAAGTATGATACATACCATTATTGTATTAGGCAAGCCATCCAGAGTAGGCAGAACAGTTCAGACTCCTTCTTTTTTAGAACATTTCACATTTTCTTTAATTTCTGGAACTTTTTGTCTGGTAAAACATGGGGTTCAAATAGGGATTTTCTGCCTAAATAGTTCTGGCTTCATGTAGCAGAAAGTACTGTAGGAACAGGAGACGTTCTGAAACAGCAATATGTAATTTAATTACAAATGTAACATTTACTAAAATTGGCCTGATTATTTTAACTGTAGAACAATTTGAACATTTGAAACCTAGAAAAATAATTTGCAGTCAGAAGACAGCAGTCCAAGTCAGCTTAAGGAGGTAAAATGAATTTGGACTGTGCCAGGAAAACATAAAGCATGGTGGGAAGTAGAAGTCTTGAATGTCTTGGCTATAAGGGGTGTCAGACCTTAATTTGGCAGATTCAAAGAGGGATGCACCTGATATGCATGGAAAAGACTTGTCAAAAATAACACCTGCAGAACTCTACAGTGATTGGTCTAAAGCTCTCCGAAACTGAACAGATGTTGAGAATCATGAAGAGCTATAATGACACCGATCAGTTACTCGTTTAATTACTGGCTACATTTTCTTTGCTAGGGCAATGCTGTGTTCTCACAGAAGGTGCTGTGCCTTGCAGCAGGGCAGCCGTGCAGTGAGCTGAACAAGAGTTATCACCCTGTGGTGCTGCCTGCCCCGCTGGAGCACAGCAGACCCCATACAACCTGAGAAAGCTGCAGCATGAGGGTCTTCTGATATTACTGAGGAGCCAATGGAGCCCTGGTACTGCTGATTATTGTGAGAAGAACTCTCATTCTTAGGGTTTTTCATTAACCACCTGCCTAAAATCAGGAAATTCTGAGGGATGGGGCATTTTCTGCTTCCTCTTGGACAGAGAGTTGCTCAAAACAGAGAAGTGTTTCTTTTGACTTTTCCTTATGCCCATGTTGTGATGGCTCATGGGTGTTCAGATAGCAGAAAGATGTAATTTCAGGAACACAAGGTTGTTTTCATAGAACAGATGAGGACCTCTGTAGTCTACTATCCTCTGTGACAGAAGACAATTAGTATTGCCATATTTTATACTGGGATAGTGTCTAGTATGTCCTACATGGTGTAAAAACCCCTATGAAGTAAGTGTTTCTTTGAAATACTCTACGCTCTAAACAGAGAAAAAAAGGAAATCCATGAATACTGGAAATGAAAATTGCATCTTACAAGGTCATAAACTTGCATTATGTAACACTGCACCACAGCCCCAGCTACTGATCAGCTGTGTCTTGAGACCAAGCACTATGGTCCTTTTAAATGCACATGAGTATACATAAACAAATGCATAGCCTTTTTCTGCATCTTGAAGCAGGAAGTTTGAATATATAAATATATTATGCTGTAATAAATTATTTTTTGGTATGGTTTTAACTTTTATTTCTAATAATGTTTTCTTATCTGTTATGGCTTATTTTTATTTATGTATGCTGTTATTAGCAGCTAAAACTGTAAACTTTAGGAGTTTAGAATGGTGGGTATCCAAATTCTGGTCCCTTATTAAGTTTGACAGAGATTCTTGTAAGCCTTGTAAGAAAAAGAAAAAGAAAAAGAAAAAGAAAGAAAAAGAAAAAGAAAAAGAAAAAGAAAAAGAAAAAGAAAAAGAAAAAGAAAAAGAAAAAGGAAAAGGAAAAGAAAAAGAGAAAAAGAAATAAAAAAGATATCAGTAGTTGTGGTTCTAGTGTTGGTCTGGCTGATGGGATGTCCGGGATCCTGGGGCGTGCACCTGGTCTTGGTGGGGGTACCTTTTTTTAGATAGATTTTCCCCGGCCTGATGAGGTTTCTTGCTTTCTATGTAAATTACTTATCATGCACAGTCCGTTCTTTCAGACCTTTCTGGAAATCGGTCAGAGGGCTTTGGGAGTCTTTTGTGGTCTTGATCGCCCCCTGCAGTCCATGTCCACTTCTTGGTCTCATGCCTGCGCTTGCACTGTACTGTGTTGAACTTATCTCCAGGAACTACAACAAAGATATTTGTCCCAGAAAAGTGCTGCCCTATCTCCACCTGGCCCCCCTTCTCCAGCCACATCTTGTTCTTTCTCACAGTGAGTTATTTCCAACAATCCTTGTCTGTTATTACCAATGATGCTTGGTTGGCTCCACAGCCAAGCCAGGCTATCAGTGTTTGAAACAGACTGCTTTTGACAATGCAGACTGACAATACCGAAGGAAGCTCAACAAACAATTGGTTAGAGGTGAAGAGTCAAGGAAGGTCAAGTAATAATAGCATGAGCAAGTTCTGGTGATTACCCGTGATTCTGTGAGATTTTCTAGTTGCCTAAACGTACTTAGATGCTTCTGCTTCATATAAGGTGTGTCCTCGTTTCAGGTGAAGTAGAGTTAATTTTCTTCCTGGTAGATGGTGCAGTGCTGTGTTTTGGATTTATTATGAGAGTAATGTTGTTAACACACTGGTGTTTTAGTTGTTGCTAAGTAGTGCTCATCCTAAGTCAAGGACTTTTCAGTTTCCCAGGCTCTGTCAGTGAGGAGCTGGACAAGAAGCTGGGACAGAGCATAGCCAGCTGACCCGCACTAAGGAAGATTCCATATCATGGAATGCCATGACCACTATGTAAACTGGGGAGTTGTCTGGGGTCCTGAAGATTGCTGCTCAGGGCTGGGCTAGTCAGTAGGTGATGTGCAATTGTATTGTGCATCACTTATTTCTCCTTTTTCCCTCCCTCTCTCTCTCTCTTTAAAAATTATTATTATTATTACAATTTGTATTATTATAATATTTCATTTCAATTATTACACTGTTCTTGTCTCAACCACAGAGGTTTATCTTTTCTTTGTGATTCCCTTCCCACCAGGGTGGGTGGTGTAGTGAGGTGAAGTGAGGGACTGGTGTGTTGCACTTAGTTGCTGGCTGGGATTAAACCACGACAGGTGACAGAGGTGAGTTGCAAAAAAGGAGCTAAAGGAGATATTCTCTACATAGGAGGTGGGTGAGGACATGGGAGGTTTTTGAGTTCCTGAGCTGAAAACACATCACAAAGGGAAGAGGTGGTGTTATGAAAAAGAATCATTTTGGATAATAGTTGTAAAAGAAGGAAAGGAGAAAAATTATTCATGTGGTTCAGACTGTGAACTAGCAGGAAGAATTATTAGAGAAGTAAATTAAGGTGAACAAGAAATGGAAAGATTTCAAGAATCAGGGAACAGTGGTCTTAAAGACTCAAGATAAGGTGAATGGGGTAGGAGTCAAGATCCCAAGATTTCCTTAGCACAGTTGATCATTTGAGGCTAAAACACAAGGGCTTCCCGTAAGCACCAACTGACACCTCTCTCTTTTCTGAGGGCATAACCTTACTGTTCAGTCCTTCCTTTTCTTCAGAAAAGAAATATGCCCGAGAGAACAAAAAGAAAAATAGCTAAAAATATACAGTGAATCATGGAAAATTATATCTACTAAATTTCACAGTGTACTGCTATTGCCATAGTAACCCTGGTTGGTAGATCACTGCAAGCTGTTTCTTTGCTAAATTTTTCTGGAAGCTTTGCCAATTCTCAGTTTGGTTTCAACATGAAGTTTAATAGAGGGTAACTCTGAGACCTCACATTGTCTCCTATTTCTCTTTTACCATGTCCACCTTTTATTGCCTTTTGTGAGAGATAAATCCTTTAGGGAAGAGTTTTCAAAGGCATCTTTTGCCAAATTAACTTGTAAATTAACTTGTACTAGGATTTGTGCGATATGTTTGGTTTCTGACTTCTGATTTTCAATTCAGCAAAATGTAATCCTTTGTTGGAAAATGAAGTATTACTTATTGCTGCTTTCTTTGTTTGCTTTTCTCATTCCATCTAACAGGAAAGTCCAGCTCGTCAGTGGAGCAGCACCATATATCACAAAGCAAGAAAGCAAAAAGTATCATGAGAGGGAAAACGTGAAAAGAGACTTTACCTCTTTGTCCTGTTTCTGAAACTGACAGCTTCCTACTGTGATAACAATTCCCAACCTGAGAGAAGGGTAGGAACTATAAAGAAGGCAACTCAACCAATGGATTTATTTGCTGAGAGTTTCTTTCTCAGGTATTCCAGAACTGCATTTTATGTGTGCTTTGAGAAACAGTGCTTTGTATTCTGCCTCCAGGTATATATAACCAGTCTCCTTTTTCCCTCTTACCTTATGAAAATTTCAGAAAACTAGGACAGGCCATGTGTGGTGTCAAAATAGAAGATGAACTGACTAAAAATATTGGGAAAACATTGTGAGTTAAGTTCACCATTGCTGTTGATGCCTGCTTGGTAATACATAATCACAGAATACAGAATGAAACACACACTGTGTGTTTGCAAAGCAATGCTGTTGGCCTTTTCCATCCAGAATTGGAAACATGTCCAAAAGAACAGTATCCTTCTGGCAGATTTACAGGCTCATGTACATGTGATGTCCTCTAATTGCCATCCTTTGGCCAGTGAGTCATGAAACCACGATGGTCAGAACAGACCATATTTTAGATTTTGGAAGTAAGCAGATGATCTTTTTGGCCATCTGATATAGCTCATGAGAATGTAAAAATTGAATTAATCTCAGTATTCTTTTGAGGAAAAATAGCATAATTGTGAACATTAGAAAGACTAATGATGTACTCATGTGAAAGAACAAAACTATTTAGGGGAAAACTCTTGTGACAATCGATGTACCAGCTTATAAGAGAAAAGGGAAAAAAACCCCTGGTGTAAACAGGAAGTTCCTGTTTGGCTTGATTCTTGAGCATATCAAGCCAAAGGCTGACCAGTCAAAGAAACAACTTCATGAGTCATCAGATGCAGGAAGATACTTTCATGCTTGCCATCAGCAAACACAGAAATGTAAGAAGGATGTACGAGGGACATACAATCTCTTTTGCTTTGAGAGAAAAAGAATACTTAGTTAAAAAATAAAGCTGAAGGTAGTGCTTCTGGTACAAAAAGCTTTTGGAGTCAAAACTCTTAACCTTTTAAAATATGACCCAATCATCTACATAAACTTCTCTTGGACAGTAAAAATTTAATTCTTGTTGCTACATTATACTTTAGGAGACCCTGTGGTTAAATCATAAACTACTGTGTTTCATCTACAAAATGGGTCAGTAATTTCCTTTGGTTGCTGCTCCCTCAGTAAATTCTCTGAAAATGAAGATATATTTTCTTCTTAAGAAAATACACACAGGCCTGTACAAGAAATGAGTATCAGGGAAGACCTGGCAGAATCAAAGAGCGTGAAATAAAACAGGAAGAGCGGCTATACAAAATAAAGGTATAGTGTCCCTCGAAAGATACTCTATATGAATGCTCCTTTTGGTGAGGAAGTTGTAGACTGAGAGAAACAATGGAGCGCAAGCAAGTAGAAGCTGGGGGAGCAATCCATCTGGTGGTACCGAGAGAGTGGAAGAAATGAGGAAATCCAGAGACTAAGTTCTGTAGGTCACTAGGCCCCATTATTTCTGCTACTGATTAAACAACCAATTTGCTAAAAAGATAGCAAGCCAAGGAATTTTCTTGGCACTTCTCTCACACTTTAGAGACCTTTGTTGCAGTGGAAAGAGTAGAATTACAAAGCATGTTCTCTGTTTAATGGAGGGCACTTATTGATACCCAAAACCATGTAGAAATCCCAAAGCAACCAGATTACCTCTTGAACTGCAGGACAATTAATGTGAACTACCTTTGACATTGCAACTTGCGTTCTGTTCCTTTCAGTCCCCCAGTTCCTTGGGCAAACGGGTTGCAAATATATGGGACTTGACCTGATTCAAAATGCTCCCATTGTTAGAGGACAGCCCTACTTTCATGCAGACAGATCTGCACAGACATACACATTCTATTGCAGCACTTACAAATATATGCTGTTTTGACATCGTTCTTCTTTGAATTTCGTACATGGCAACAAAGCAGTAGCTCACTTCTGAGTTATATTACAATTTTTATCATGCCAGTGGGTTTTAAATTGATTTTCGTAGAAGTGACTAGTTCCCAACTATATAAAGTTAGTCAACAGGACTTAAGACAAGCTCCAACAATGCTTTTTGAATTGCTATTAATTTTAAACAGCTAGAGAATTTACAGGGTTTATAGTCTTCTAAAATACTTGGAATGCTGACATTTGAAGAACAGTATGCAAAAAGGACCTTTTCATAATTTTTATAAAAATGGACCTTTTTATAATTACTAAAATTTCATCTAAGAAACTTTAACCAGGGGAGGGCCTTGCAAGTTTGGATGTTAGAAATGATTCAGTATTGGATACTTCTCATTTAGGAACTCATTTAACTAGGAAAAGTCTGCTGTTAATCAACTACCTAAAATTTATTCTGAGATGCCATTTCATGACAAAGAGAATTCAAAATATAGAGGAAATTCGGAGGTAAAAAATTCCAACTTTTTGCTCTTCCTTATTCTTGAGAGAACTATAGTTTCTTCATAGGATTTTCTGACAAGGCCATGAGAAACAGCAAAGACTTGATGAGCCTTAAGTCCTTTTTTTATCCTATGCACACAGGTGTCTGATTTTGCCAGAGCTAGGGGACTTCAGTGGAGTCTTAATCTTGACCCAAGGAGAACCACATCTGTAGCTGTTTCCAGACTGTAGCCCTTTTTAACTGAATCTATTGTCTAGGGGATGTAGTCAGTCAAAATATGTTAAAATTTCATCTAAGGGCTTAGAGCAAGTTTTTAGAGGAGGCACCTGCAGCAGAACAGCTAATGTCAATAGGCAATATCATCACTGAATATTTCCATAATATGTAATGTAAGGTAATTTAACAAAAGGTTAGAGGATAATTTTCTGAGCTCTGAGTTGAAGAAATCAAGCTACAAGTTAGCTTAACAATCTTTTTCCCTTCTTTGAACTTTGAAAGGGAGATGCTGATTTCCCTCATTCCCTGATGGGAATGGGCAGTGAGGTTTGGCACAGCGGTGTCAGAGGACTCGTGCACCCTGTGCAGTACAGCGAGGCCAACCTTGGCCCAGAGGGCAGCCAGGGCTGCTCGCTCCCCACAGACAGGGGATGAGACACCAAGACACAGGCAGACCAGGGGGCAGAGCCCTCAGGCCAGGGCCACCAAGGCCAACCCAGCTGGGCACACCCAGGCAAAACAGCCAGGGACAGCTGACCCCAAACGCTGGCTGGGAGGCCAGAGCACTGGGAGAACTCTCAGTAACATGACAGGCCCAAGCCTGAGCTGGAAACCTGCCCAAGCAGGGCCTAGAACAGTGGTGCCCACAGGCAAAGCAATGGCAAAACTGGGAATAGACACACCTACAACACACCTCAGGCCAGGGCTGAGTTTAAATACAGACCCCAGGCCCAACGCAGGCCCCAGGTGAAGCCAGTCAGAGCCATTAAGGCTATTAGTGCACTATAACAAACAGTGCATCAGCCCTGACAGGCCAAAATGAACCTCCTCAACGCTGGAGACACCTGGATCATAATATATTTTCCTGGAAACAAGTGTCTTTTTATCAACCCTTTGCGTGCAGTCAAGAGAGATTCTAGTGTGTCTTTCTGCCTGTTTGTCTGGGTGGTTATCAGCCTACCAGCCTTGGAAACCATCTTCTAACTTTCACAGGTTTCATCAATTAAAGCTGGTTGAAGGTGAGCAGCTGTCGCCTAAGAACAGTTATGGAAAGGCTGCTCACAAGAATATGAAAATCTGCTGAGGGGTAGCATATTTAGGTTGGATCACCATTAACTAAATTACAGAAAAAATGTTAAAATGAATCCTGGATGCCTAAGGCAAACACCATTTGTCTTAATAGCACAAGTCTAAACAGTACACAGATGTTGCCTTCTTTACTAAAAATAAAATTCACCAGGGCAATCGTTTCTGAACAAAACAATGCTAACTGCTCTTACAGGTGCTTGCCTTAGTAGCTGATGCATTTCTAAGACAGATAGTGTGCAGTATGAGAGTTTGCTTAGAGCAATATTTCTGAAATTAAACTTCATTAGCTTGCTGAACAAAAGAAGAAGACTCCTCCTTCACCTATGCTCTCTGTCTTCAGTGCCAAAAAGAACAGATGTGGCTGTAGGCGGCCTCACTACACCAAGGTATCGTTCTGCCTTCAGGACAACTTTGTCCAGACTGGACTACTGATTCACAGTGGGAAGCAGATCAGGTACAGTCAGTCTACAAAGCTTTGGGCCACGAGCATAATCCGAGGTGACTGCTGTTCTCCCTAGGACTTGTGCAGCCTTAAAGGCTGCAAACAGTTTCTGATCCTCCCTCAGCCTTTAAATGGTTTCCCTCAGCTGTATCTTGCATCACAATACCAGAGTGACTCTGATGCACTCAGTGAATGATACACTGGAAAACTATTTTCTGAATACACAGAGATAGGGAAAGCATGTTGTGCAGGGTATTTAAGATTTAAAAGTATTAGGAATGAGGGACTATTTCTGTTATGTGGAACTGTCAGCAAATACACTTTGTGCAGTTTTCACATTTTTCTGCTGTATTTCCTACACCACGCAGTAGATGGCAGGAGCCAATAAAAAAATTTCAGTGCAATTTTCGTGGAAGGAACTAAGTTGATCAGACTTATTTTTGATAGATTCTCATGTTTAATTTAAAATAATTTTACAGCAGCTCTTTTATGTTTTTGGACATTATTAATGCACATAATATTTCTCCTGTTGCAAGGTTTATTTCTTTTTAATGTAACTTTTATTATTAAAAGATTAGTCTTTCAAGATTGCATTGATATTTGAGGTTTTTTTGATGAGCTCTGAGATTTACTAGACAAGTTTCATAAGTTTCTTAACTTAAAGTCCATTTAAGGTTCTGTTTCTATGACAAGTGAATTATTTACTTTCATGTTATTTGCGTTTGAATACATCAGTCATACTACAAACAACAGAAGAGGAAGATGCTTAAGGAATTAAAAAAAAAAAAGAAATAAAACCCATACCAGAACTGATCAAAACAAGCATAGGTTCAAATATTCAGTTGCAAAAGATGACCCCCCCTAAATTGCCCCTCACAAATTTAACATAAAAAAAGAAAATATTTTACTTTCTGACTGTCAACCAAGATTCCTTATGAAATATTTAATTTTTAATTTTTTTTAAAAGAAAGTGATGAGCTATCCTGTAGCTATGATGAATATAACATTCTACTGTCAGAATTAGTTGCTCACTACATCTTGCAGTACAAAGGGACCTGGCAGAGTAACATAAACAAGCATTATGAGGATTTCTTCTTTGAATTCAGCATCGTCCAGCTGGTAGTTTGGGAAGTATGCAATACATCCAGCCCATCTCTGCTTCCTGAAAGGAGAAAAGTGTCTGTTTGATAGTGTGTGCTTTTTGCACAACCAGCTTAACATCTCACCTTGTGCTTGTAGAATTCAGGGGCTTTAAGACTGAATTTTCATGGGAGAAGAAAGAGGCTGCAGCCATGCTTCCCCTCATATAGGAGAGTGGCTCCACACTCACAACCCCTGTGTGGCCTGTGAAGCTGCCATCTATCCTGTGTTGCTGGTGGAATTGAACTGTGTTGCTTTAAGATATCAGAGAACAGACAGTTAATTTTGCAAGTGTGGAACCAGGCAAGTATTAAAATTACTATTCCTCTAACTGAATCTGGAAGTCCTGTAATGCCACTATTTCCAGCTATCACTGTTTGGATTATCAGTTATCTCAGGTATGACTCATCTGGCTAAAAGGAAGAGCTACCACCACACACTTTTTTTCTGTGATTAAACAAAAGTTCCTATCACAGTGGATTACTTGGGGATTGACCGTTACTGTAAATTTGTCAGTGCAAGCTTAACTGATAAATCTGGTTTAAGGTGAATGAGGAACTCAAAAGAAACGATTTGTATCTCTGTTAAACATACTTGAAACCCTTGTAGATAAGCAAACCCTCTCTTATCAACCCTCCTGGGCTTCAGTTGTCAGAGCCCTGGGGACAGCCTTTGCCCCCTCCAAGGGCTTTGGCTGCCTATGAGCATGGTCAGCTCTGATTCATGCAGAGGTGAGGCTGATCCACAAGACTGGGCCACTGGGCTATGAAGAACATCTTAGGCTCGAGCCCTACCTCAGTCCTTGCCTGAGTTACATTGCAGTTATGTAGTCTGGCTATGTACTTTCCTGAGACAGATCCCCTGATCTCAATCTCTGGGTTCCCTTTGATCTGTTAGACCCCTGAAATCTGATCTGACAAGCACTGGATTTTCTGCTGACCCTACTTAATGTCTCCAGCTCTGCTTGTGTAGGGTTAGACTGCACCCTTTCCGGTGAGGGCACTACCATGATGCCCTCCTGTCAGCCTCGGCTCTCAGATCACCTTCCCTTGCAGAGCAGCTCTCTTCTGCTCCCTCACAGCAGGTCACTGGATCCAGTTCTTAAGTAAGACTCTTTTCTAGTGAGCCAGTGAAATGCAAATATGATCCCAGATCCTTACAGAAAGTGTAGTTACTTATGTTTAGTAGCTGACAGTTTCAACAGTGCACCAGAGCAAACCAATGTTAGTACTAACACTTGAGAACCTGCTAAAAGTGCTCATCTTAGGCTGAGTCTGCTAAATCCCTGTGATAAACTGAAAAACTCTGGACTGCATTGTTTTCCGAACAGAATCCCAGTATTGTTTTGGTTATTTTGCTGTTCAGCTGCTGAAGGCAGAATTGTATTTTGTTTGCATTCTCTCTTGCATAGGAAGGTACCTGTTCTCATTCATATGCTGTAAAGAAGAAATAATATATTTCACCAAGGCAAAGGGGAATAAAATATGAATGTTTGAAGCCACGACTACTCTTCCTCTAACCTTTTTGGGTGTGTAAAGACGATTTTTGTTTAAATCCCATATGGTAAATTTATTAGTTCCTTCAATGTGTTTTTAGAAATATTGGCTTTATCAAGAGAATATAGGCTATTTTGGAAGAGAAGACTAGAATGGAAGGCAGATCTTAAAAGACTATGGTACATAGTGGTGATATTCCTCCTGGAATGTGTAATCAGTTTGTCACGTTTATTGTACTATTAAACTTCTATCGATTTTTGAATGACTTATAAGTTTAGGAAGCTACTGGCCACTGCTTGGTACACTGAGTCGTACAGGCAGGCACTGATTAAAAATTACTTCTCTCATCTCTGCAGCTCCTCTGTTCTGATGAAACTGTACAGGTCTCTGGCCATAGTACTTTCAAAGTCTAGAGCTTATCCCTCAAAATCAAGCAAATATACACATACTCCCTTTTTGGTCCGATGCACATAGGGGTCTGATTCTGCCAGAGCTGGGGGACAAAATGGAGCCTTCAAAAGAGTCTAATCTTGAACCCAGGGAGAACCACATCTGCAGGTTTTTCTAGACCGTAGCCCTTTTTAGCTGAATCTAAGTTAATCCCTTGTCTAAGGGATGTAGTCGGTTAAAAGATATTAAAATTTCATGCAGAGGCTTAGAGCAAGTTTGCTCAAACATGGGATCTGTCTCCCCCAAAACCTCACTATTTGCTCGCATAGGATCTATTGCAAGTGCAAACATGTAATTGAGGCCACTATGATGGGAGCACCTGTGAGATTTGAGACACTATGAAGTCTAAAAATTCCAATTAGGCTGTTCATCTGCTGGCAACGGAAGTCCAAGCATATATCACACCTGTTAGATAAGATTTCAGACTGTGAGTCTGATGCCATTTTGTCTTGGGGGCCACTGCCTTCGTTCTTTTTTTTCAAGATTAAGATAGCCTGGATTGAGAGCTACATACAGATAATACAGGGACTGTATTGGGACTGGTGCTATTCAGCATCTTTGTCAGTGATATGAACAGTGGGGCTGAGCACACCCTCAGCAAGTTTGCTGACAACACCAAGCTGCGTGGTGCAGTTGACATGCTGTAGGGAAGGGTTGATGAGAAGCTCAACGTGACCCAGCAATGTGTGCTCACAGGCCAGAAAGCCAACCGCATCCTGGGCTGCACCAAAAGAAGTGTGGCCAGCAGACTGAGGAATTCTCTCCTTCCACTCTGCTCTTGTGAGACCCCACCTGGAGTACTACAAGCAGCTCTGGGGTCCCCAACATGACAAGGACATGGACCCATTTGAGTGGGTCCAGAATTGTGCCACGAAGATGAACAGAGGGCTGGAGCACCTCTGGTGAAGACAGACTGAGAGAGCTGGGATTGTTCAGCCTGGAGAAGAGAAGGCTCCAGGGAAGCCTTACACCAGCCTTCCAGTACCTAAAGTGGGCCCTCAAGAGGGATGAGGAGGGATTGTTTATCAGGGAGTCTAGTGACAGCACAAGAGATAATGGTATTAAGCTGAAGGAGAGTAGGTTTAGGTCAGATATTAGGAAGAAATTCTGTACTGTGAGGAGGTGGTGAGGCACTGGAACAGACTGCTCCACAGAGTTGTGGATGCCCCATCCCTGAAAGTGTTCAAGGCCAGGTTGGCTAGGACTTTGAGCAACCTTCTGTAGTGAAAGTTGTCCCTGAATTAAGTGATCTTTAACGTCCCTTCTAACCCAAACCTTCCATGATTCCATGAGGAAGGCTGGAAATGAAGTGGATATCTTGTCCAGACCTCTAGCCACTGGTGTGTAACAGCTGTTTGTAGGACCTTCAGCAAGGGCCAGATGAATGTCATCCAAAGGATTACTTCTCACAGATGAAAACCAGCCCATTTTGGCCTGACTTGATGGATTTTACCTATTTGCAGATTTGGTGCCAGTTGTCTGATTCCTTCTAATAATTACAGACTGGGCACTGTTACCTCAGTTTAACTATTTTATGCAACTATATCAAGCAAATAGATATTACAAAACCTTTTGTTTCCTGAACTAAACCAAGCAGTCTTGTGATATGGTTTGGTGTGAGGCAAATATAATGTTCCACATATAGGCCTTTAGGCTACAGATCACCCCCAAAACCCATCCATATATATTTAGTTTTCTTCCTTTGGCACTCTGTGAGATACTCTCTACTCTACAGCTTCTTCTTCTGCTACTTTCACAAAACTGCATTTTGCCTGAATATAAGATATATTTTTAAAAAGCTTTTTCAAAGCTCTTAGCTTCCTAAAGCCCCAGTGGAAGTGACAAAAACTATTTTTAATGAGTCCTGAAGGCAGCCTAGAGGCTACACTGACTGAAACATCACATTTTTAACACAATTTACTTCCTTAGTCTAGCTGTGATCTCTCCATCCTAAACCTTCCTCACCTATACTCTGGCACTCTCTCTCTCTTCCCTTCTCTCTTCATTGATCTACCTTCATAGTTCCATCAATTTCAATTGCAAAACAATAGTTACCAATTTAGCCCCATAGATACAATTTTGTATTGAAAGTTTTATGTCAGACTGACAGCATTTCTAGTGTTACATCACGAGATCTACTGGAAAATCTTAAAAATTTAGGAAGCCTTTTTTTTAGTGGGGCTATGAGTCATTAGGTACGGTTGAGATCCTTTGAATTTTGGGGAAAAAATCACAGAAGAAAGCAGGGCCATGTGAAATGTGTTTGTGTTATTGATTATAGACAGAAATTTGTAGAAGCAAAACTAAAACACACTACATTATTTTCAGATAAAAGTTATTTCTGATTTAAACAGTTGCTTAAATCTTTTTCTACAAAGAGGATGAATTTTACCTTATGCTTCCATCAGGTGACTGCTATTCACACAAAAAGAGAATGAATAGAAGACTCACTATCTCCACTTCAGACATTTTTGTATTTCTAAACTGTCATTGAAATGTCACAATCCCACTGCAGTCCTGTTCACTTCAGGATTTTCTCTCTTATCGCAGCAGTCGGTAGGTTTGGGCTCTTTGCTTTTCTTGCCATTGTGCACAATTTAATACCACTATCAGAGGAGGATAACGATTGCACATCACAGAAAGTTTTTGTGTTTTCAGCTTCCTATGCCAGGGTGTAACTGAACCTGTTGGTGATTTGAATTATTACCATAGCTTTTTGAGGCATCTGCTCTTCCTCCAGTAATAATTGCAGGCTGTGGCAACTCAGTTCACTTTCTCTGAGTGGACCAAAAAGGCC
Organism: Oxyruncus cristatus; assembly: GCA_013399855.1. NCBI lineage: Eukaryota > Metazoa > Chordata > Aves > Passeriformes > Cotingidae > Oxyruncus > Oxyruncus cristatus. The sequence goes on from VXAY01002317.1 coordinate 1,685,421, forward strand.
ATATTGACAGACAAATGCAAAAGAGAAAGGACTGATAAATTTCTGTTGAATTTTCACAGCTCAGTGCTCAGACTGGTCACTGCCCAAATTCTACACTGAAATCCATCACCAAAGTTGCTATTAATTAATCATATATCAGCCCCTGACAGAGGCCAGAAGCTTAACAGACCTTGGAGAACAAAATTCCTTCATGCTCTTACAGTGGTCTGTCCAGATCAGTGCAAAGGCTGAATAAGGCTGATGTGGGGACTTGCCATCCCAAGGGCCAAACAGAATAACCTGGGGAAGAGCTGGGCAGGCATATTCAGTGAAACTATAAGCACCAATCTGAGATTCAAGCTAGCTTGCTTGGGAGTAGCATCAGGATCAGCCAGAATAATTGTAGGGAACTGGGAGATGTTTGCTTAAATGTTCCCTATGCCATTATCTTGCCTTGGAACTCAGAAGACATCGGACACCTTCTGAACACCAAGGCGGCAGGGAGCACTCGGAACACTCCAGTACTTCTTTCAAGATTTGTAGGTGCTGTTTTGACATAGTGAGATGGGAATCTCCCAGTTACTTCTCTGCCCTTTGGAGGAAATGGGAATTCCACGCTACGTCACAGAAGTACGGCAGGGATGCATCAGCTTGAAATTCCTATTTTCTATTTCAGTGGCAGGGAAAGCCTGGGGCATCCTGGCGATGCCATTCCCTCTTCTGTCATTTTCAAAGCTGTGAAACACTTTCATCTTTTTCTGTGGTGGACAAACACAGGAAAGCAGCAGACTGAATAGTTTGCAGGAAGGTACTGTTCTGCAACTTGCTGTACAAAGGCAGCAAAGTGCAGCAGAGACCAGAGGTATGTGTATATTGGGGCAAAAGAACGCCACAGCGCATCTGAGAGCTTTCCTGTCAGTAAATGGACTTTTTGCGTCTGTGCACTTAATGTGTCCAAGGCTGAGACTAAATATAGCTCATGAACAGTTTCCTGTCTCTGAGACAAGGAAGCATGCTGTGACATTTCTTGCCTTGTATTTATGCTGCAGATATCTGAAAAACAAAAACCTCTAAGGCTTTCTAGTTGCAGTCTTTTTTTTGCACCAATTTAATTCTACATGTGAGAGTCTTTAAATAATAATTTGGAATTATTTTTACATGTTGAACAGGAATAAGAAACATTATCTCTGGACCTGAGTTTGAACAGAGACTGCTGATTCTGGATGCAGCTGTGGCCTAGTTTGGATCCATGAGGTCATAATATTTTCCAACTCCATGTTTTTCTAGTAAATTTATGGTTTTTTCTAAGTGTAAGACTACTTAAGCTTGAGAGGTTTGTTCCCTGTGTTGTCAAGTTATCTTTGCTTCACATCTGAAACATCCCCATCTATTTGCTTCCCAGGATTTCTTCTCCTGTAAGCCTATCTCTCTCTTCTCTCTAACAGGTCAGGACAAACTTTAGCAGTGTTTGGGTTTTCACTCATCTGGCAAATAGCAAATGAAAAGGATCTGCGCCGGTCAGGTATACTTTCTGCAAAGGCATCTTCCAGAAATACAGATCTGAGTGTTCTCAAGAATTCAGTTGTATATTCCCTGAGATCTCTTTTGCTGTGGAAGAAAATATTTTAAGTTTGAAAAGGAATTAGTTACATCTGGTTCCATTTTGGTTGTTTGAAGTGTACCTATCAAGCCTGCAAAAGTTCCAGGTTTGCTCACATTGTAAAACTTTTTCATTTACCACCAGCTAAAGTTGTACATCTGATGCTGAAACTACAGGGAGATGATTTTTCTGTAGAATATAAATAAGGGAGGAAATATGGATTTCTTGTGTAGGGTGATAAACAGATCAATACCACATGAAAGAGATATCGATGGGTATGAAACTTACGTAGTGAAGCATGCTGCTTTTATAATTTCAAAATTAACAGAATTTCACACTGGGACTTATATAGTTTTTTTTTTTAGCATAAATGGAAATTGTGCACAGATGGTTAGAAGAAAGGAGAGATTTAGAGCACGAACCGGTACAATGTCAGCACTTTAGGAAAGAATTTATTAACATGAGCATTTTACTAATAGAAGAGTGAGTGATTATCCCAGTAGCACAGAGAAAAGAAGTACCTGCTGACATGTAAACTAGTCATCTAGGAAAAGAAAAATGTAATCAAAGGAGAAGTAGTATTTCGTTCCACTTGGAAGGAGCATTCATGTAAGATATAGGGCAATTCAGTATGATACACATATTGCTTCTGAAGAGAATAAACAAACAACTGATCTGTAGTAACGAATAGTTGCACAAATCGTAGCAAAATCTGGAGAGGGGTGTTCGTTCTGAGTATGACAGAGAAAAGTGTCTATGGTTAGTTGAATTATATTCGAAAGTCATGAAGCTGTCAAAAGTACTGAATGCTGATTACTGAAATAGAATCAAAGTTTGCAAGGCAGAAAAACTGGAAGATTTTGAGGATTGACAGTTAGCACCAACTCTCAGGTAGAGTTTCAGACATGCAGTAAGATTTGCTGGTTCCAGCACAGCCTTTCCTTGTCGAGGTATCCTAAAAATAATGAGAAAGCTGAGAGAAATGCCACTGAAAGAAAACTAAACATGACAATACAAAATTCAGAGTTACTACTGTGTAAATCTGCAAGGTGAAGGAAGATTTTACTTTGCGAGAGACCTCCAAATACTAGATGTGCACATAAAAATGGAGGAGAGGCAAAAATCCCATCTAGCAGATACACCAGCCTTTTGGTAAAAAACAGATCTAGAAAAGGTTTTCCAAGAGGTACAGAATAAGTAGAGTAAGTGTGATTTCTCATGGATCTGTATATTTTTTACCCCTAAGCACTATCTCTTCTCCCAGCAATAGCCCTAGATGTCCCCAAGGTTTGCATCTGGTCCTGAGCCTGGCTGGCTTTGAGCCATTTGCTGACAAAGAAAATGTACAATGTATCAGTTCTTCCTGCCTCTCCCTTGGGTTTCCCCTGCCTAGCACAAAACACAAAGAAAGGTAATTATCCCTAATACCTCCACCATTCTTTTAAATATAGATTATACCAAACCTGAGTCCCAACTTACATAATAATTGGTGGGAGATAGGTTAAAAGACAAAGAAACAGCTTAGAGAAGGAGTTAAAAAAAATCTTGGATCATCATAAATCTTGTAACATCAGCTATTGTTCCTATTGTTAACTGAGAATGCCAAGGATTATTAGGTTCCCAGGGAATAAGAACTGATTCTTCAGAAAAAACCCAACAGGAAAAAACCCAACAGCCTGCTTTTCAAATTCCTGATATTCTTGGAAAAGACTGTAGGAACAGCAGTGAAAATGCTTACTATATAACTGCGTAACTATATGAAAAGCTATAATAAGTGCCAATGGTTTGTGTTTGTCTTTTCACATTCTTGCCAATTTTTCACTCTAAGGACATTACTGAAAAGAGTCGACTATGAATCTTAAGTCCCTACAGCTATTGCTTGGAGGAACAGGCAGAGTAGGAAAGAAACAGTTTAACATAATCAGTTAATGCCTTGGCTGTTACTCCTACAGAAATTTAAGGAATTTTGTAGTGGGATGTATGCATCATCCTATCACCCTTTCATAACACTGCTTGACTGACCAAGAAGTTGTTCTGAGTTGCTTAACTTTCAGATATAGTGAGGACTGTTACGACTTACATGAATTTTCAGGATGTCAAATAGCATGTTAATAAATTACAATTCTGCTGTCCACAGATCAGTACTTGTGAATCTTTTACAGCTGATTCAGTTTCTTACTTTATTTAACTGAAAAAGTCTTTTCTCTGGAATTTCTACCAGTTACTCCTGAATTTCCCAAAAAGAAAAAGATTCAGGATTTACCAAGTGTGTCAGCAGTGAATATAAAAGAGGTTCACAACTGGTCAACATTATACAATAGAGAGAGTTCTATATTAAAAACTTCAGCCATTAGTAGTTTGCATCAATGAAGGACCCTGGTACCTGAGTTGATAAAGGACTGGTCCCAGGCAGGTTTTGCAGAAGTGGTATATGTGCTTTTACCTGTCTTGCCATATATCACAGAGCTAAGCTTTGTATTTCGAGAGCTGGAATTTGACATTGCAATTGTACACGTGTCAGTAAATCATTGCCTGTCATCTCTAGAAAGATATACAGATGACAGGCACCATGGGATGGGGAACAGCCCGCTGTATGTTACATACAGTGAATGCAAACTGCATTGAAAACTGCTTGAGTGGTGGAGGTACTTTTCATTCCCATCTACAAAGAATCTCTAGAGAAATGTCATGAGATGTTCAGATCGAGAATCACAGAATCATAAGGTTGGAAAAGACCTCCCGGACCATCAAGTCCAGCCTTTGACTGAACACCACCATGCCCATTAAACCATATCACGAAGTGCCACATCTACTCAGTTTTTGAACACTTCTAGGCATGGTGACTCCACTGCTTCCTTGGGCAGCCTGTTCCAACACTTAATCATTCTTTCAGTGAAGAAATTTTTCGTAATATCCACCCTGAACCTCCCCTGGTGCAACTTGAGAGGCCATTGGCCTTTATTCTGTCACTAGTTGCCTGAGAGAGACACACCCACCTTGTCACAACCTCCTTTCAGGTAGTTGTAGAGGGCATTAACATCCCTCTGAGTCTTTTTTATTCCAGACTAAACAACCCCAGATCCCTCAGCCAGTCCTCATAGGGGTTATGTGCCAGCCCCTTTACCAGCTTCGTTGCCCTTCTCTGGACACCCTCAAGCACCTCAATATTTTTCTTGAAGTGAAGGACCCAAAACTGGACACAGGATCTGAGGTATGGCCATACCAGTGCTGAGTACTGGGGAGAGAGAAGATCAGTTCCGTAGTCCTGCTGGCCACACTATTTCTGATACAAGCCAGGATATCATTTGCCTTCTGTTACCTGCACACACTGCTAGTTCATGTTCTGCTGTTGTCAACTCGCACACCCAGATCCTTTTCAAGCATATACCATGGCAGGGGGTTTTGTGACCAAAGTGCACAACCTCACCCTGTTGAACGTCATGCAATTGTTCTTAGCCCATTGATCCAGCCTGTCCAGATCCCTCTGCAGAGCTTTCACACCCTCCATCAGATTAACACTCCTACCCAGCTTGGTGTTGTCTGCAAACGACAGTAATATCAGCTATTAGAGCTGGGTGCCCATGTACCCTCTACAACAAAGCTAAAAAGCTTCCTGAGTCTGCATAGGACACTCAAGTGACATGTCACAGCTAGAGCTGGGTGGGGGAGAGATTCCCTTTGCAAATGGAGGCCACTGTGTTACTCAGAGATTTAAAATGGGGTTCCCCACACATGGAAAATTCCTACATGGTTTAAAAAAACCCACTAATGAATCCAAATAGTGATAAAGAGTTGCTGTTGTGTATATTTTTCACTACAACAGTACAGTTCAGAACACACTGGTTACGGTTGAGGGTGGCAGGGTGCTGCACTCAGATGAGAACAGCAGCTAATGTAGCGTCAGCCGCTGCCATGTACCCACATGAGACCAAGCCACGCCAATCTCTTTATGGCACTTCCTCATGGTGGACCTTTCATATTCCTCCCAGCTCTCCAAATTCATTGAGCCTATGCTGCGCTCTCCCCATATTCACTTGGCTCACTTTGCACAGCCATTCATGGTGTGCTGCCAACTTAAAACTATATTTTTTCCTCCCTTCTCCCCATTGTCTGCCTAATGCCCATAGTGCACCTGGTCTGAACTATCCCAATTGCTTGCCACTGCTGTGGTGGGAGCTCACATCCCTCAGGCTGTAGGGCTGGGCTGGGCTGGGAGTGAAGGAGGGGAATGTAGACGCCCGCTCTCAGTGGTGTGGCGGTGTGAGGGAAGAGACAAGGATGAAGAGGCAACGAGAGGGAGAGAAGAGCCAACCCCTTCTTATGGGAGGAGAGAGCAAAGCACTCCCCTGAGCAACAGGGCAGTTTCTGCTCCCCTTCCCTCACCACTTGGGTGGAAATGCTCCTATGCCATTTGGGGGAGGCAGGGCAGGGCTGGAGCAGGGTGAGATCCCTGTGGAAATGGTAAAAGAACTGTCCTGTTTATGAGGAGGTCTGGCAAAGCGGGTGTGTGCACTCTGTGACCCTTCCCTCAGGGGGCAGGGAGGGCGGGAGGGGAGAAGTCACCTCCTGGACCCCCTGTCTAGCCCTTCTACCTCATTTAGCCTCCTGACCCCTTCCCTTCCTGGCAGATCTGAAACCCTTTCCTTTGGAAAGAGCACCGAAAAAGAGAGCGACTGACCTAATTGAAGCTACAAAGTTTCATTGCTGTTCCTCCCTTCTTTGCAGGGTTCCTGGAGCACAGGTGTCTCTGAGAAAAGCCTGAAAACAGATGTTCCTGGACAGTCTCCTGCCTCCAAGTGCCTTGCAGATTACTTCTGGGCACCAGGATTTGCACTTCAGAAATTCTGAGGACGTGTCTTGTCCTTGCTATCCCTGAGATAACAAGATCTAAGCAGTGTCCCTGTCCCTGCTGCCCTTGTAGCAGGTTAGCGGTGTCTGGCTGAAAAAGGTCCCCCTCTCCTGGCTGCTGCTGAGCACGCTGGGCCAGTGTTAAATGAGCTCTGTTAATTCGGTATGGTAGGCACATTTCCCCAGCTATGAGGAAAACTGGAATGTGCTATAATAATTCGTGCTAAGAAAGAGGTGCTTTGAATGGCCAAGAGTGGGTAGAGATTTTGAAATGGATTTGGTTGGGCTGTTGCAAATCTGTGAATAAAGCGAATCCCAGCAAGAGAGTAGTTCTAAGTAATATGAGATTAGGAGATGTAAGCAAAACCACGTAAGGACATGAATGCGAATGTTTGTCATGTGAATGGGGTATGTCTGGACCCCAGTATTCAGTGTGCTGGAGACATCCATGCCATGGGAAGATTGACTTCTAGACAAAGGTTGGGGAACTTTATGTTGATTGCCATTGGTAGAGGCTAGTAGTTTCACTCTCTGTTTCAGCAAAAAGGCCTGATACAGTTAAGGCATCTTGTGTCTGGATGTGTACTATGAGTCTACCTTTTCTTTGGTTTTCAGCTCTCCTGTCAGCCCAGTTGCAGGCACATATTTAGTTATTTGTGGAGGAGAAGGAGAAATCGAAGGTGACCGGACAAGCTCATAGCTAAAATGGTCCCTTCTGTGCTAGTGGCTGCAAAAACTAGCGCGTCTCAACTATTGCACAGGATGTGTCTTCAAAGAAGAAGAACAGATAGATTATGATCTCTTTTGAGCCTGATGAACATTCATGTCTTAGACATACGACAACTTAGTCCAATTTTTAGAATTACCTCAAAAAATGCAAAGTCTTGGAGGCAATGTGGATAGTGAATTGTTTTGTTGCCTCTGAAGCTACTTATGTCAAAAGACAGATGAGGTTCTCTGATGAGGGCAAATTTATAGTCCTGTAATTCCTGCTGTGACTAGAAGCCTGCAATCTCAATTATTTTATTCCTGTGTTGTTGATGACAGTGAGGGTGCTCTGTGCAGGCACAGGAAGACTTTACCTTCTGTGCTGTTTTAGGCTGGGATAGACTTAATTTTCTTACCAGTAGCTAGTATGTGGCTGTTTGGATTTGTGCTGCACACAGTGTTGATAACACAGGGATGTTTTTGTTACTGCTGAGCAGTGCTCACAAGGAGTCAAGGCCTTTTCTGCTCCTCACCCCACCCCACCAGAGAGGAGACTGGGGGTGTGCAAGGTAGATGAGAGGGGACACAGACAGGACAGCTGACCCCAACTGACAAAAGGGATATCCTGTTGGCAACAGGCTCAGCATATAAAATTGGGTGAAGAGAAAGAGAGACAGGGACATTTGGAGTTGTCTTCCCAAGTAACTGTTATGTGTGATGCAGCCCTGCTTTGCTGGAGATGGCTGAACACCTGACTGTGGACGGGAAGCAGTGAATTAATTCCTTGTTTTGTGTTGCCTGAGTGTGTAGGTCTTGCTATACCTATTGAACTGTCTTTATCTCAACTCACCAGTTTTCTGGCTTCTACTCTTCTGATTTTCTCCCCCATCCCACTGAGGGGGGTGTATGTGAACAAGTGGCTGTGTGGCGTTGCATAACTTGGTTGCTGCCTGGGGTTAAACCACACACCTCTGTGAATTCCCCCATAAGCTCTGCTTTGGGGCTGCTGTCACCCACACTAAGCTTCCTTCAGGCCTGTAGGAACAGGGAATTACTGCAATACTATATTCTCTCACCTTGACCACATTCTGTCTCCCAATCTAGGTCAAAGGAGCTGGTGAAGACTTAGCATGCCAAGCTTACACTGGTTGTGGAGACTTTTTACATGGAAAGCATTTTTGTCCTTTTTTATCCCTCATTGTGGTTCCACCAAAGATGAATTGCAGCTGTCAGCAGGCCCCAAAGCTATAAGGGTAGCACTTTCCACCCATTCCAAGTCTCAGGATGGAAAGGTTGAGAGAAGCATGATACTTACCATGATATCTCTGATACATGGGTTAAGTTTTTGCCTTTGTTTTCAATTGGGGCAAAAATCCATCTGTGAGATTTTGATCCTACTCTATATGTCAAAGACTTTTTTTATAACACTCAAAGAGCTGCCATGAGCATGACTGAATGTTTAACTCAAAAAGATCTGTATTTCTGTTCTGCTTTTTGTGTTTTCAGGCATATATGATTGCTTGCCCAATTTGTACTGAGAGACCCCTCCACACTCAGCAGAACTAAGACATGAGCCCATACAAGAATTGGAATAATTATTTGCAGAACTTTATCAAATAAGTTTCTTAAAGGTGATAGCTTGCTGTCATACCTCCTTCTGATACCTGCCTGTTGCATGATTAAAAAAAAGTATCCAGACATTTGTGCAAGAAATTGAGCAAATCAGAAATTACATGGACTGACACATTTTCTTGGGAAATCTCTGCTGATGGAGTTTTCTATGTATCGGACATTTTGTCTTCCCTTTGCAGTACTGTATCAATCCCTTGATCTGACTTTTTCAAGGTAAAGGACTCAGAAGGTGCTTAGAAGAAGCAGTTTAGAAGATACTAGAGGGTAGAACAGTCTAGAAATGTTAACCAAGTAATTGTAAGATGTTGCAATGTACTTGAAAATCCACATTAAATTCATATTCCTTGTCCTTGCTTTCAAGGCTGTAAACAGCTCTGCCCACACAGATCTCTGCCCACAAATCCACATGCTGTTTTTGCCAATCTTGTCTCTCAACTGCTCCTTTTGTGTCTCTCCCACACAGAACTTTTTGCTGGGATTCCTCTCTACCCCCAGACTTCCAACATCTGTGAAAAATATGTATGTATATGTTACATATTATTCTATTTTATATATTTATGTATTACCATATGCATAAACAAAATGTGATCTCCTTTTCAACTGTTCCTTAAAATTGACATCTTTCTCCGAAGATGAAGGCTCCACTGCTCTCTTCACATTCTTTGTCATATATGACTCTAACCCTGAATGATAATTTCACATGTGTGCTGTGTAACTCTGGAGAAAGGATTGCATTTAGTTTTTCTAAACTATCACACATGCTTACAGTGACATGGATATGATAAGGCATAATAGCACATAAAAGTGAGTTGCTCACAGTCCCTGAACTTGGAAGGACGACTCCAGCAGCCTGAAGGTAAAAACCAAACTGCTTAGGCTACCTGTCAGAGAAAGTCCTTGGCAGATGTTTCAAAGTTGTATGTAAGATTTTGGTCATACAGAGAGCATGATGGCAAATGCTCCAAGAGGAATTTATAGAATGAGAAACTTGAGTGCAACAACCTGTGGAGTGTTTTCCCAGTGACAAGCTGGTGATGCCAATCCTAATGGAACATACTGGCAGAGAGACTACTAAGATGTTATATGTGTGATATCAGTATTTCCCTACATACACCTTCTATATGAAACTGAAAGAACTACTGACTACTCACTGACTTGGGTTTCTTTTATTATTATTTTTTTACTTTTTATTTATTTCTCTTGTATGGGAGCAAAGTGATCTGCCGTTTCCCACTGAAGACCATTGGGTTGTACAGTTCTACTTGAACACTTTCACCTGATGCTAAAAGTAATGCACAAATGACTGAGAGATTATGACTAAAAAGTACTTCCTCTCTCTAATCTTTTCCTCTTCTGGTAACACTTAAAATCTTATTATCTTTACTGTTTGACATCTACAGTAATTTGTCTTTATGACTCAAAAAAGCTATTGCTTTTTCATTTGTGAGAGCCTCTAAAGGTAGTGAAAAAAATTACAGTAAAGCCGGAAGTTAGAAAAGGAGATTGAGGAACCAGTGAAATAGCTGAAATGTATCTGATCTTGCAGCATGAAGTTCATTGGAGGCCAGGATGACAGTCTCCCTTTAAGGGCGTTGAGAAACACTCTGAATGTGCTGTGTTAGAGAGGATATTGTGGTTTCGGCTTTTGCAGAACCATAATTGGTTTTATTTTTTTTTGTGAAATGACAACCATGTGGAAATCCGAAGCTGAGCTCCTTTGCATTAGTGTCCTCAAATTTCTTGACTATTTTAAAATTACAAGTTGGTTTTGGTCCCTTTAATTTACATTTTTTTTCCCCTGCCGTCATGCTTTACCACAGTTTCCCAATTAGATCTGTGCATGTGTAATCATTGTTTTAATGTCAATTTTCAATGAAAAATAATTTTAGAATTGAAAATCTAAGCAGAACTAGAAAGTGTAAAATCAAATCAACAAATTATTTTTCCAGAAATGAGTCTCCTCCTGTCCCTATTTACTCTCAAGGTCTCTTCCATTTAAATTATATGTGAAATATGCTCTGACTCTGTGAGGAAAGATGTGTATCCCTGTGGAGCTGCAGTGAGCCACTGTGAAGAAAAAGTGTGCACAGGTCTCCTAAAAACATGACATCTATTTTTGTGTAGGGTAGAGAAAATTAGACTGAACTGAAAATGCTAATGTGAGAAAGTACATCGTGAAAGGTGTGTCCTTCTTTTTGGAAAACTGGAGGAAATTCTGGTGTAGTTAAATGATCCTCTGCAGTGTTTGCAGAGGACATTATGCAGCAGTGCATGCTGTGTTTCTGGCACAGGTGGTTTCTGTAGCGATGTAAGGTGCTGCAGTTTGGCCCAGTCCACTCACAGAGGTGCACGTTGCAGTGGCTGTGTTTTGTCGCAAGGCAAAGGCTCGGTTTTGGACCCGGGTTGGTTCTCTGCCCCCTGCATTCAAGAGGGATGTTTCATGTTCCACTGTGGCTTAAGAGTAGTTTCACTTAAAGAAGCAGTCATGTGTACCAAAAGGCAGGAGGACAGGAAATGTGAAGGCTAGGTGTCTAACAGCAGCCAAACTGCTAAACGGGTATATTGGCAAGGTTGGTTCCCTTGCATGTGTCAAAAAGATGAATATATAATCCTTTGAGGTACTAAAGAGTATTATTAAATGATCTGAAAAGACTGAAATTTCCTGCAGAGCCAGGCAATGGAAAAAAGGAAACCCACAACCCACCTCATCAGGGCCATCAGGGGTATCATTTTCTGCAAGGGTAGTCAGAAGAGATTGAAATTTGACTTCTTCCTGGAGGTTTCCACTGCCTCTTAATGTATAAATTTATCTCCAACTGGCAGGTGTAAACAATCTGGCAGAGCTAAGTTTCAATACTCTCACCAAGAGGTTTCCACAATTTGTTAAGCTGATACCTCAGGAGCAGGTACTAATGTACTTATCTCACTGTGGTGCAAAGCAGAAAACAGTCTGCCAAAAGACGCATGTCTTGTCATACTGTTCTGAAAGTAACAAAGGAAAAATAAACAAGTTCTCCTAAGCACATTTGTTTTCTTTCTGTCTTGTTCCTTGAGCCAATCAGCGATTGACTGGAAGGCTTCACATTTCAGTGACATTTCTGTAGGTAACCAAAGACCTCCTCAGGCCCTGCTTTTGGGGAAGGCATAAACACTGGATCACAAAGTTACTTTGTAAGCCCTCAGAAGACAATTCTTTCTTGCCAGTACTTGAAACAGTAAACTGAGAGGTAGGAAAAGGCGCAAGCCATTTCAGTGTGTCTTGAAGTCTGTCCATCCAAAATCTGCAACAGTCAGTGGTGGTGACTGCCACTTGTGACTGCTGCTGGTGCTGTCTGATATCAAAGATTTTACATTTTTATACAGATGGATATCCTCATGATGCAACTACTTTACTATATGGTTACAGAGAGTAATGCTCTGTGCCTCTGTTTTCTAACAGTGCAATAGGGTTTTGTGTACTTCATCACCTTGGTGTGAAGTGAAATCCATTCTTTGTCTGAAGAACTTCAGAATAGCTGCAAAAAGGCCAGGTGTTAGAAATACTTATGTGAATTACTTTATCACACCATTGCACTGCCAATTTGGTTGCTGGCTGTGGTCTATACCTAATGATTTGGAAAGCAAGATGTAATAGAATCACAGAATTGTTTAGATTGAAATGCCCCTGTAAAGTGTAAATGGAGAATGGTGTGAGATCTGCCTGCTTCACTTGCTCAGATATGTCTGGAAATTATTTAATTAGCCTATGAATGGTATTTTCAGCTTGTCTTTATGCTGAGGCAACTTAAAGCATTCATTTTTTTGTATTCCTTTCTTTCATCAGGTTTTTCAATAATCAACACTGTTTTGACTGTAATTCTTGCTTCTTACATGAAATGTCAGTCCATTTGTCCCTGAGGTACTGGAAAGGTGTCTCAGTTAAAAGTCAGGATACTCCTGGGTATAGGTTTACTGACTTGTTGGAAAGCCTGGACTTTTCTGACTTTTGAGATGTGATTATGCAGCCTGTTGAAGTTAGCACTGGAAGCGTTAATACAAGTTAGCTTGACATGGAAGTGGTAGCCTCCCTTATTCTCTGCTTCTGGATGTTTTTCTCTGTGTGTTTTGATAAGGCACTCACATTTGTACGACCACATAAACTAAATCAGGAAAATCATCTAGTTAAAGTCTTACCCCTCTCCATCCTGCTCCACTCTTCCCTCTCTCTTCTGTCTTCTTTCCTTTGTTTTGCCTTGCCATGACTTTGTCCTTTTTTCTGGTAAACCAGGTACCTGATCTAGCTCACTGTGAACCTGTGTGGACTCTTAATCCAAGGCAAGGGACATAATGGAAGTGTTTAGTAATGTGGAAGTGGACAGGACCATTCCATTCACCACTGGCATGAATTGAGACTGCATTAATGTGACTGTGTAATCACAGACAGAATAATTACAAAACTAATGCTTTGCCATCTCCTAGCTCTGTAGAAAAAGCAGAAAGCTGTAGGAAATGTGATCACTAGGGACAGGAATCAAGAGGTTCTTGCTTTGAAAATCCAGGAGTTTTCAGGATACTATGGAAAAGACATATTGATTTAACCCTGACTTTTGTCAAACTGCAAACACAAGCCTAAAAGGAGGTTCTCTAGACTCAGCTGGGATGATTGTGATGGTGTGAGGGTAACAATGGATCCAATGTGCATTGACTGGCTTCTTCAGGTTTCCAGCTTCAAAGGCAAAGTTGCCTCCTTCCAGGACAAGACAGTGACAAAGGCATGTGTCACACAGGAGAACATTAAATAGCACCTAGAAGAATGGGTTGGAGCCTAATCATAGCCTCGAAAGATGACACTGAGGATCTTAACCATCTCATTACCTTTTATTGTTTCAGGATTATTTATTAAATTTTCAGTGTGTGGGTGTGGATATGCAGGTTTTGTCAAAGGAGTATCAAGGACTGTGGAAAAATGGGGGGACTACCACAACAGTCATTAAGGAAAATTGTGAATAATTAGATTGCCCATGAAATTGCCCATGAAATGCTGAAACATTTAATGCCCCTAAAATTAAACACCCAGAGTTATAGTGAACCTGATGGAGTAATTAAGGAAGCATTGAGGGTGTTTACATACAAGAATGATACGTATATACATCTCAAAAAACTAGAACTGTTTCCAGAGTGGGAGAGACATACAGGAGACTCAATTAAGAAGAAATACCTGGGCTGGCTGTCTTTCCTGATGAGCTCTGCTGTGTTGGAAGGAGTGCTTGAAGGAAGGCATGGTTCCTTATATATAGGACTTTAAAAGCTGCAGTGGCCTGGAGGGATCAATTGGAAACGTACAATAGAGAGCAATTTCACAGTAGCAGGAAGGTAGAATGCATCAGCTAATGATTTCTCACTTTCTGAAATTACAAGCTGCCCACAAATTTTTGGAGAGATTGTTAAACGATCCCTAATAGAGTGACTGCTTTTGTAGCTGGTTGGTTTGCTCATTTAATCATGATAAAGGGATGCAGGAATTAAATCCTCAGCTATATGTCTGATATTTCTCAACTAGCATGCAGGAACATAAGCTTTTGCCTTAGTGCTACCATTGCTGCAAGAATTGTAGTGACTAACACTTGGGGTATTAATCCCCAAATATTTAAGTGGATTTTTCATAAAAGGAATATATCTAATCTACCTCACTTCCTCTTGTTCCACAATCATAATATTTTTATTCTGTAATTGGAAACAAATACTTGAAATTCTACGTAATGCTTAAAGAACTAATTGACCTGACACTGTGGACTTCCCGTGTGCTTTGCCGAGCTATGCTTTTGAATAATTTACCAAAAGAATGGTAATAAACCATAAAATATTAATCAGACTTTCTACAGAACGTAAGTTGGAGGGTTTTATTTAAGCTGTGAGTCTGTTAATTTCTCTATCAGTGTAACTCTGTCAACATGACCAAACCTGGTTTGCAAGTCAGCCGTCTTTCATCTCAAAGAGGCTCTTTGCTGATGTAGTATATCACAGCATTCCAGCACTAATGTTATCCCTGATCCACTGGGATGGAGCCTGCTGTGTCTGCATATAGAGTGTTCAGTCTAATAATGTAAATATAAGAACACAAACCCAGTCATACCTGGTCAGACCAATAGACAATATAGATCAATATCCTGCCTTCAACAGTGGTCACAGATAATTGTTACTAAGGCCAAAACTCAAGGCGAGTGATTTTGGAGGCAGTAGGTGAATGAATAACGTAAATGGCTTACAGTGATACATTAAAAGGGTCTTTCCTCCATTTAGACAACTATTTTTGGTAGAGTAGCAGAGCATCTTTTATTATGTTTTCCTATTGGGGAAAACACTGTTTTAATTGCGATCACAAATGAATGGATCATTGAAAACCTGTACAATTGGTAGTTTACTGGAATGTCCCTTTTAATTCTTGAATGCATGTAGAAATCATCTCTCCTTTTACAGAGACAGTAGGTAGTTTTTGTGGTTTGAAGTAGAGGCTGGATACTAAGAGCATTTTTGGAGAGACCAGTGACTAGTGACTGTTGGAAAAAAGTGTCTTGCAATCCCAACCTCCAAAACTATTAAAACCAGTTCTTTATGAATTTGCTTTTTGTGTGAGCTCCCAAGAACAACAACTGTGAGATGAATGTTTGTATGTGTTTAGTTAAAAGACAGTGGTATCAAAAGAAGTCTGACCAACCTTTAGTCTTCCCCTTGTGAAATTTTGAGAAGGGCATCTGCTTTCTCAGCAAGATAACTGATCTTACGGATGGAAGGCATAATAACCTCAAAAATTACTATTCTGTTTAGGAGACTGAATCAACAATCCTTAGTAGGCATCTCCTAGGACCTTTAAAATTGAATAATACTGAAAAATGTTAAAAGTAATATAGCTTTTATTTATTTGGTTTATAATATCATATAATATTATTTATTTTTATAATATTATAT
>VXAY01002317.1:1701175-1740905 GCA_013399855.1 Oxyruncus cristatus
TAATATTATAATCCCTGTCCTTTACATATATTCACTTTCACCTGTCACTTTTGTATAGCCAGATACTTTGCCCGTATTCTAGTCCCTTCCCATTCTTTCTCAGATCCCATAGGAAAAGAGCTACAGTAGCAACACCATTGATTCTGAGCTTAAACCTCACCAATAAAAAAATTTCTCTCATTTCATAAATGTAGTCTGAAAGCTCAGCTTCTCTACCAGTACGTGCATTTAGACATCAGGAAAGATGGTGAGAGTTTGAAGTCCCAGTATTCTGTAGAGGACCCCTCGTTCTAAGCTATTGAATATCATGATCTCACAGCTTTCACTTGCCCTGAAGAGATGGATGGCTCTGGCTGAAGTTAGATAAGACAGTAATGAAACTATGGAGAAAAAGTGCTGAGATGGAAATGCTCTTCCCCAATAGCAATCACTCCCATTGAATGCAAGCCTTAGGGTCCACTTAGCTTGTACTGCACAAGCAACAGCTTTGGAGGTAAAAAACGTTAATTATCATCTGTGGCTGGCAAGGGGATTGTGCTGGGTCCTATTAATGTTAAACTGGCCAATGTGACTGTAGTAACAAGATACAGACCGGAACTGTTGTGAGTGTTAATATATAGGAGTAATTTGTCATGGAATGACATGGAGAGACTGAGAAGCCACAAATTTTTGAATATACAAAAATTTGCAAGACGAGGAGACTAATTAACAGAACTGTATGTCTGTTAAAATTGTGACAAAAAGTTATTGTGATGGAAGAACCAGCATGGAGCAAGATTAGTGGTGGAGCTTTGGAAGGATCAGTTCTGGGACCAATCCAATTTACAAGTTTTTATGATTTTGACACAAAACCAAAATTATGATGATAAAATTATGGCTTGCCCAAAGTAGGGAGACACCATCAGATAACAATCTGGGATATGGCACAGAAAGAACCAAATGACCTTGAGACTCTGAGTCTGAGAAACAGGTTGACTTTTAATATTTCAAAATATTAAGATCATGTATAGCATAAATAACCAGAAATCTTGGGACATGCATGAGTTGGAAATGACAAAGGGGGAGGCAGACACAGGATATCTGTGAGCTGCCAGTGTGATAGAACCATGAAAAAGTGTAATCTTAGAACAGGTATCAAGCAAGTGAAAGAAGAAATAAAGTACTAACAGTAAGGTACAAGCCATGGCTTGTAGACATCTGAGCAAGCATGTTCGGGAAAGAAGAACTAAAGCAGAACAGATGATGATGGGAATGGAGAGTTTGTAATACAAAGGGTATTAACATAATTTGCCTGGTTTAGCCTTGGTAAGCCAAGGGTAAGAGGAGAGGTTCTGGAAATCCACAGTGGAGTCTGGGGAAGGCAGATGGGAGAGAAGAAGAGGTCTTCCAGCTAAAGAACAATGTTGGCTTTAGAGCAGAGCCAAGAAATACTGAACTTTCTTCTAATTTTCAGACTTCTGACAGTCAAAACTGTGACATTTTGAGACAGCCTTTCAAATAGAATTGTGGGACAAGAAACACAGGTTGTTTTATGATGGACTGTGGTCAGTTTGAGAGAAGGCTGTATTATATGTTTTGTGCAATAACAGAGAATATTAACAGCCTTTTTATCTCTCACTTGACATTAAAAGCTCAAATAAATGTTTTCAGTAGAAGTTGAACCAATGAAACCTGGTTTCCCAGAGGTTTTTGTCTCCGAGCTGGACTCTTCTGTAGACCCTTTGATGTTTGAAGAGAAGCTACTTACTGCACATCCCCCAGCTGAGGCATTACTGCATTTCCCTACCTGGCTGCCTAGTTTCACATTAGCGAGGAATCTATACCTTCTCACAAGTTTGGTTCAAACAGACTAACAGGTTTTTGGAAGAGATGTCTAGCAGTATGAAGATACTGACTCACTTCTTTCGAAAAACAGACCAAAACCCCAAAGCTGTTGGGGGAATACATTTCTTATGTTAGCACGGATTCAGCTGGAAGGCTTAAGCAACATCAGACCCAACTTGTTTTCCAGTAGAATAAACACCTCACTGCTCTGACAGACTCTCTGGTAATAGGAAATTGTGTAAGCAACCTACTGCTCTGCTGGAGTCCTTGTTCTGTCAACCTTGTTGCTCTTCAGATACACAGGAAGAAGAAAACTATTCCATAAAAAAGCTGAGCAGCTTACTTTCTTGACAGAGGAGGAATGGTACTGGTTGTTCTATGGCTCACATTTTATCTTCAGGCCTAAGAAAGACAAAATTCAGGAAATACAATGTGGAAGAAGAAGGAATAAGTTACTGTAATTGACTCAAGTTATTACTCACAAGTGGAGGTTCATGAATGACGCTGCCCAGAATCTGGCCATATTTTCATTCTGAATCAAAAATAACTCCTTTAAAAAAATTATTTTTGTGTTTTCCTTCTCCTTGTCCCCTCTAATTTACAATGGACTGGTTTCAATTTATGTTTACTTAGTCCTAGCCTAACTCACAGGTTGTAATGTTTTCTGCTGTTAAATGAAGCCTCTGTTATTTTTAAAATCTCCTGGACTATACATCAATGGAAGCAGATGGATAAAACGTCACTTCAACAGTACTGACATCCAGCACAGACACTGAAATGTTGAATCTTGAAGACATTTACATGTGCTTTTCAGTTTGCCACCCAACCTGTCTTCCTGCCTTCTTATTTATCCCTGTGGCGAGCACTCTCAACCATAAACTCATAAAAGTATGACTGTTATGTGTGAGAGAGAGCATGGAAGGAAGGAGTAGTTAAAGCAAGTGTTTGAAGAGACCTAAATTTATTCTTTTATTGGTGAAACTGTGGAATGTAGGAACAGTAGATCAATGTCAAATTATAACAGGAAAGAATGTAGGTGGGAAACCAAATGGGTTTGGAAAGAATGGTTGTGATTACAGGCTGCATGTCCCTGGCTTGCAGACTACCGAGCATCCTGACGTCTTGTTTAGTTAGGGCCTTATAATCTGGGAATGCAACCAATCACCTGCACCCTGAGCAGGCAATGACACCGGTCAGACAGCACACAGAAGTGCTGTGTGCATGACAGCTGGTGTAACGTTTAGTGCTGGTTGTGAGCAAAAGCAAAATAAATATTTCTGCCAGCACCCCAAGGATGCCGTGCAAATGTAATGACATGCATGTTTTAGACTGCAATTTTAAAGCCTCTGTCTGTAAGACCTGTTCCTGTTCCCAGTATAACTGTGGTAAAAACTCCACTGACTTCCTTGATGTAGGAACAATAACATTTTCTAAGGACAATAAGAACTTTTAGTGAATTTGCACTCAAAGCAATATGACCAGATATTATTAATGTTTAATTCGGCATGTCCTGTTAACTCAGCAGTCCAAACAATTTTGAGATGTTAAGCAGCAACAACAAGCCTTTTAGTTATTCTTTTCTGACATTCATTTGGAATCTGGTTGAAGCACAACAATCTAGTTGTGGAAGAGCTAAGAGATACTGCAAAATAATTTACAGACACAACAGACTACACTGGTTCCCACTGGTGCCAGAGTCTGATGTTGTCTGAATGCCCCTAACTAAGGCCTCCTCATGTTCCTTAGTTCTAGTACCTTTAATAACAGCTCCAGGATACAGCTTTGTATCCACATTCTGCCCTTGCATATCAGCTCCCCCAGAAATGCGGTTTAATCAAAGGCTCTTCTCCAAAAAAAAAAAAAAGGTCATTTTTCTTTCAAAGATAATTGCCTGCATATAGGCTGTAAAATGTCACATTACCATACAAAAACCCTTTAAGAAAACACTGAGCTCTGTTGAAAGCACATTCTGTTAAGGAATTCAGCTGTCTTCTGTGTTTAATAATATTTAAACCTAGCTTCATGAGTCTGAAAATGTTTTAGCAGTGCCCAACTTGCAAGCCTGGCCTTGAGATGGAAACAGAACACCCTTGTCAGGAGTATTTTGTCCCTGTTTTGCAGTTTAGAAGCCTGAGATATGGCAAAGGTAAATGACTCGGTCAAAGTGCTGTGACAGCACTGGGTAGCCAGATTTGGGATACTGCCTGCAAATTCTGTGGTTTTGTTGGAAAGACATTCCTTCCCACTGATTTCTCAGCATTCCTCTGTCTTTCTGTGTGGAAATAAACTAATCTTTTCAAATTCGTTCATTCCTGCCACGGGGCACTACCCGCTGCCAGAACCTTCCTGGTCACATAATTATCCCTGCAACTGCCAGCAGTGTGCTGCAGAGGATTATGCAGCAGGCACAGATGAACTACTAAACAAATCCTGTTTTCCTATAGATAGCATCAGAAAGGAAGGACAAAGAGCAAAACAGGGGAATATCACAGAAGGAGACATAACTGCTCTTGAGCTCAAATGTCTTTTGCTGGTTTATGAGATGATGGCTGCAATGCTGTAGGTGCAGCTCAGAATTGGAATTAACTCCCCTGAGCTGTAAACGAACATTAATTAGAGCTCCTTTGCAATAAAATGGGATCTCCTTATCCATTTTAAAACTGGATGAGTCAAAGAAAATAATCCCTTCCTTGGAAGACATATAGGCAGGATGTTAATTAATAGGGTTTGTAATTTTTATGGTTCTTTGACAGTGTCCTTCAAACTCCTTGCAGGTTTAATGGGCCTGTAGTCCTATTGCTTGGGAGATTCAGAGAATACTTTTACTCTATATGCTGTAGCCAGGAGGAAATGTCCAGATGTAAATACTTTATCAGCAAGTTGTGAATACTGCACTCTTGGTTTTGATTCTGCCTCTTGAGTTTTCAATCCGAGGTCAATATTTTTCAAGTCAGAAAACTAACATTAAGCAACCTACATTCATATTCTGAGAATTCTGTTACATGGAAATCTGGCTACTTTTATGTAGGAGCCTTTCATATGGATTGAAAGAACAACACAATGTACTTAGGTGTTGGCACAGGAATTTTTTTCCCCACAGTCCACTTAGGTTAATGATGACATTACTTGAATATTTGCCATTGTACATATCTGGGCCTGGATAAATAATCTGCTACTCTGGCTTGGACAACTCAAGGGCATTAGGAGCTTCTAGGCATTAAGGGTTTCTCCTGTCGATGGTGACTCTTCTTGAAGGAATAAACCTGACAAGAATGAGGGTATTCCATGTGCTGTACGAGATCCCCTTCAATAAGCTCCTAATGGTATGTATATACCCCTCAATGGACTGTGATGCAGAGATCCCCAGCTGATAACCGTAACTGTACTAACCCCGGAACTGGAAGAGGTATAGGTTTATGCCCCACCTAACAAAACCTGCTAAGTTAAAAGGACTGCACAAAGCTCTACAGTTCCAGAGAGACCTCTCTGCAAACATATGATAAACCCAATTTTCTAGTCATACTTCTGCCAGATTTCTGTCCTGTGGGGCAAGTACTATGGAGTGACCCAGGAGAAGTAAGGAAGATGGAACTTTCTTGAATCATGTGTGCACCTGTGTGTGAGAGGGGGAGGAGTTGAAGTCTCTTGGTCCATTGGGTGTACCTCAGCCAGGATGTCTACACTGCCTTCAAATTAGTGACGTGTTCAGAGAGGCATCCTAGCTACATTTAGGCTGCCTCGTTTTGCCATTGGTTCAGTGCAGCACAGAACCCAACATAAGCTCATTTTCTTCATCTCCTTAGCTGGATTTTGCTCCTATTCTGACCTTCCCTCTTGTGAGATCAATATTGCACACTGTACCCAGTGTAGCTAATTTTAAACTTGGACATATCTCTGTGCTATACAACAGTCAGTGGGATGGCTGTATACTCGGCATGCCAAGAATACCTTCCTGTTGTCGCTCGCCATGCCCAAATCTTTCCAGAAGAACTGAATCTACCACAACCAGGAGGCAACCAGAGCTCTGTTGTGGTTCATCAGGAAACAACAAGCCCTGCTGTGCCCAGATCACATCTGATGTGTTGCTCTTGTATTCTTTCTGTTTCCTCCCCATGGCTTCGTGCCTCTTTGCTGTATCTGATGCAGTGTACAGCCAAAACCTCTGAGGCACAGGGTCAGTGCTGTGAGATGCCCAGTACGGTTTGGGGCATGATCAGATACTGTGCTTGAGATTAGTCCTTCTTATGGTAAGAAGCTCTTCTGATCACTGTTTGTTTGATCCCAGCAGCATGAAGATTGATCTAGGTAAGAAATCTTTCCACTAGGAAATACTGTATTTCAAAAGTGAATTACACTTGAAAACGAAGGGCAGGATTTTCAGTCCCCAACAAGATCCCTTTGAACAAAAGGAGTGACATGGATATGCTCTCCACACCGGCCTCTGCTGTGGTTCCTGTGCTGTCATTGCTTGAATAAGCGCGATAGACTTAGCTTCTAACTGCTGCCTTTGCCTTGAGGAATCTATTGAAGACAGTAGTGGGGGGAGCTAGGACCCAGTGCGGTCCATTTGTCCCAGGTTAGAAGAATGGTTTGAAAGGAATCTGTGGAGAGAGAACCCTGAAGCTTTTTGAACAGGAGCTGACCCCTGCTCACTTCAGAGTTAAAAGCTAGAAAGGACATTATCTGCCTTTGATTCCCTTGCCAGAGTGAAAACTCATGCACTCAGACACAGCCTTTAACTTCAGAACCAGGTCCTATTTTGTGCAGAGCAGCACCTGCAGAGTCAATAGTTTGACTAAAATGGCAGAGATTCTCATTGCCTGTACTTGTCTATAAATGTATCATCAACTAGAGCTGGGTTATTTCCCAAATTACATTTTCCTACTTAAAGGCCCCAAAGTGTTGAAGTGATTGTTTAAAAAATGATTCTGATGGAGAATGTCTTGTTGTTTTATTTGCTTTAAAAACATCTGGTTGAATGAAAACTTGCATCTGTACAAATAACATAAATGAACAATCCTCTTCTTCATATCTCTTTCCCTCCAACAGAAGCCAGTGCATTCTTTGGTGTGTAGCATTTCTCCAGTGAGGTAGATCCTAATAGTTTTCCTTTCTTTGGATCTGGACTGAGAGCTGAAATAAAGTATCTGACTAAGTTATACAAAAAGAAAGGGAAAATCCCTCAAGGCTGATGGTAAAGATGAATGAGATGGACTAAGTCTTTTCTCATAAAGGATAGGACTTATTCTCAAAATGTTGCGCTAGTGTCTTCTGCAAGCTAGATTCAGTGGTGAATGGGAATAGCATCCTGAAGGTAACAGTAGTTTCAGAAACAGTGTATCTGTTACAGTGCTATCAGGAAGCTGCAAAAAAGTTTGGATTTTTATTACAGTAAATGCTGGAGTTGTTTAGGCCTTGACTCACAGCTTAAATAAACACAGAAATCTTGGTCTCAATTTATAGTTGAAGATCATTCAGATGTATATGAAGATGAATGCAGATGTCATTTCTCTTTGCACGATAGTACCGGCCATTTAGAGACTCCAAAAAGATGATGGTGTGGGAAACTATTGTCTAGAGAACTTCCCTCTTCTCTACCTTTATATAGAACAGTGGACAGCATACACACAAATATTTTACTTTGCAAGAATTAGTGCTTTTAAAAAATGAAGCAGATGGCAACATTCTCTGCGTTTATGAAGAGCAGTTTGCGAAGACTACAGTTTCCAGTATGAGATATCACATACATGTTGAAGTGGAAGATTTTTATAGTATAGCAGAGGAGCAGCAGCCACATTCGCCAGACGCTAAGCACAGAAGCACTTTTTCCATAATTCAAATGGAAGCTTACAAGCTGGTTTCCAAACTAGGAAGTGAGATCTAAATATTCTGTGTGCAAATAGCTTGATGCATTGGTAAAGAAACTTGTCCTGGTCTATCCTGTCCTGTCCTATTCCCCAGCTGATTTTACAGCCTAGCAGTTAAGGCCCATATCTAAACAGGGTAGAAATAACAAAATTTATTTTGCTAGAAATAACAAAATCAATATAGGACTCAAACAGAAAATCTAAAGAAAAGGCCTGATGGAGAAAGAGGTTTCAGCCAGAGTTGCTAAAAGTTTCTTTTTGCAGACACCTTTCACTGAGATGAAAGAAACCCCTGTTGAACATCTTTTCAAGAAATAAAATGTATTTGGAAAGCTATTTGTGTGTCAAACTTGATGGTACCTACACTATGGAAAAAAGCAAGAAGGGAGGTCACTTTGCCTCACAGAAGGTATAAGCTGAAGGGGAGCTCAGCCTCCAGGGAGGAGTGTGGGCATGAGACATATGCCAGTCTAGGGAATTGTAATTTGACATTGTGCTGAGACAGAGCCAAAAACTCTGCTTCAGTTTCATGTATTGGAACCTCATATTTTACTTTGGGAACACTGAAACATTTAATATTTTCATCTTCAAGGAGAAAAAAAATGCAGAAATATTGTTAGTCTGACAATTCTGAATGTCCCAGTCCTCCAAGGAAAAAACTCAAACCCCAGTATATTTGCAGAAAATGATCCAAAGAGTAAAGAATCCTTTGTCCAGCCTTTATTCTAATAGGAGACTGTTATATTACCCTGTGTTCAAGTGAGTAAGACATGAGCTAAAGGTCTTTTAACTTTCAAAATGGGTTCCTGCAACCTGGACAAGAGCACTACAGGAAAACCTCTAGAACTAATAGGCAAATCTTGGAACAAATCTGGCAACTTTGCATCCCATACCCGTCCTTCCCCCCTGCCCAAAAAAAAAAAAAACAACAAAAAACCCCAGAAAAAGGTTAAAGGTAAAAGAAAAAAGAAGGTCTGTAATCAGGTTTTGTCTGCATGGGGTGAAATCTTGTACATGCTGATGGAGCATCAGCATAGTAACCAAAATCCAATGGGGTTGTTTTTCTGCGAACAAAGTTCCTTTCAGAAGGCTTTTTTTTTTTGTTCAAGAATATTGTGCTCTGACAATGAAATCTTCATGTGTTTGATGCATTCTGCTGTTTGTCAGTGAAAGCTTTATCGCGCGTTTGTCACCCGGCAGGATTCAGGCCCAGATCTCCTCTAAGTGACTAATGCTATCACCTTTCAGTCTGCGACTGACAAACTCGCAATCCTGTATTACTGTCAGCATTGTGGGTATGCTGAAGTACTAAAAGCTCTTTCTTGTTCCATCAAAGGAAGAATTAACCTTTTGATCTATTTTGCAGCATTCTGAACCCTGGGTTGTTTGTTTCATGTTAATGAAATTCAATCTTGGTGCAACAACAGAGACTTCTTAAGTCTTACAGTTCTTCAGCAGAGATTGGGAATGGAAACCTGGTCTCATGAGTATGGCTTGGAGCCTTGTTGTCAAGGTCATTCAGCCTTTCCTGAACAGAAAGGAACTTCAGTGAAAAAAAAAAGAATACAAACTATTTTTTGGTTTATTTTTGGCTATTTATTGGACAAAAGATACTTTTTCCCATTCATCTTTAATATTAGGTCTATATCAGTCCTATAACCACCCTCTCATCGAACAACTGTCTGTCTCAAAGCAGTCCTGTGAAAATGTCTTCTATTCTTAACTCTATGCTGGAAAATAGCTGGGAGATAAGTGCTGAATTAATTATATTAGAGATTATTCTAGATATTTATGAGTCGTGCATGAATTTGTTTCAGTTCTATATATCACGAACATGTGTAGAAGAGAATTACTGGTATCTTCTTTGAAGCATCCTGATAGATGGTCTTTAGTCCAAGAGTTGAGGATGACATAGTGGAAGAGTGATAATGACACTAGATTCTGTCGCTGATCATTAAAGCAGTAGAGCTGGGCAGTAGAGATGCTGGCACAGTCCAGTTGGCAGGGCAGAGTTGTTTTTCAAAGCACAGTTCACAGTGTTATGCCACGTAATACAAGACATGAGGAAAAGGGGCTGGCTTGCAGTAATTTTCCACAGCCATTTTAATTGCTTGGTTCTCTTGCACAGGAGTCATGCAATTTCCCTGACTCCAGAGCATGAGTTTCACTGCTTGAAGTAGATCAGTTCTGTGCTCAGGTGGGGAATGCATTACAACTGCAGAACGGTGATATCATAAATCTTTTTGATTCCTTTTTGTTTTTGACAGGCAGCTTGCAGTTTATGCACTTATAACTCCTTGCACTATTGAAATGAATCTTTCATAAGATATGGTTCAGATAATACCAGAAGAATTTCACAGAAGCTTTTTTGGAAGTTTGTTTGATTGCCGGGCTGGTAGAGACAGGTAGCTTAGTGTGCATGTGTGTGAGAGGGGCACAGTTTTTTCATATGTTTCTAGGTATCACCTAGTTCTATACAGGCTGGCAATGCTGAGAGATTAGCTTGCATCCTGACATATTGGCACTTGCACTGCAGGCTCTAAGAACAAATACAGAGGCACAGCAGACAACAAAATCTTTTGAATAGCTGCAAGACAAAAAATAGGATTGGTTTTGCGTCTACATGAACAAGCAGCAAGACTCAGTGCTTGTTTTACAATTTAAAGTTCAATAAACTGTACGAAGCTGGGTATGACTGTCATATTACCCTTTGGGTACTGACTGAAATTGAGGCCACAGAGAGGGAAAGTGACTGGCTTGAGATGATACAGCAGTTCTTCAGCAGAGTCTGGGAATGGAAACTCGATCTCACAAATATGGTTTGGAGTCTTAATGTCAAGGTTACTTAGCCTTGTCTAAACAGAAAGAAACTGCAGAAAAGAGAACATAAACTATTTCCCATTTAATTTTGAACTGTTTGTTGGGCAGAACTTAATTTTTTTTTTGTTTTACCATTGATACTGCTCCTTCATCACTGCTTTGAAACACATAATACTTCAAGACATGGAAACTGTCTGAAGTTGATAAACGTTTTGTTATCTAGTCCTACATTGTATCACTATTCTTTTCTTCTTCTTGATTTCTTCCTGTGTGGAAACAGATGCTGGTTTTTGGTGCTGGTATTGGTGCTTAATTTGTAGACAGCAGCACATATTTGGAAGGCTACGATACTGAGTGGGATTGTGTTATTCCCACTGCAGTTTGTTCTTATACAGAAAGCTGAACTTGAAATTCCTTGTTTCACTGATGACAAAATTTTGCAGGCATCTTAATAGCATGGCATTTAGCCTGCAAAGACCAGAGCTGCAGAGCAGAGGGGCCTCACCTGTTTTAATTTCTCTTCATGCCTTCATAGTGGGTTTCTGTGGCTAGGTTTTGGCAGCAGGGGGGCTACAGAGGCAGCTTCTGTTAGAAGCTGCTGGAAGCTTCCCCTGCCTGGTGAAGCACAATGCCAGTCAGCTCCAGGATGGGCTTCCTGCTGCTGGCCAAGGCCGAGGCAATCAAGAGTGATAGTAACACCTCTGTGATAACATATTTAAGAAGAGAGGAGTGTTGCGCAGTGAAATTTCCAGCCAGGGAAGAGAGGAGTGAACATGGGAACAACAATGCACACACCAAGTTCAGAAGGAGGGGCAGGAGGTGCTCCAGGCACTGGAGCTGAGGCCCTGCAGCCCGTGGTGCAGACCATGGAGGAGCAGCTGTGCCCCTGCAGCCCATGAGGACCATCGGGGTGCAGAGACCCACCTGCAGCCCATGGAGGAGCCCATGCTGGGGCAGGTGGATCCCAAAGGAGGCTGTGACCCCATGGGAGGCCCAAGACAGAGCAGGGTCCTGCTGGAGAACTGCAGCCCATGGAGAAAGGAGCCCACACTGGAGCAGGTTTTTCCCAGGTAGGACTTGTGGCCCCTGTGGGGGACTCACATCAGTACAGCTCATTCATGAAGGACTGCACCCCCTGGAGGAGTGACCCAGGGGACAGCAGATTGGGAAGCACTATTGCCTGTGGGATGCACTCACACTAGAGTGGTCCGTGAAGGACTGTCTACCATGGGAGGGACCCCACGGGAGCAGGGGAAGGACTCCTCTCCCTGAGCAGCGGCAGAAACAACAACTGACTATAACCCCCATTCCCCGTCCCCCTGCACTGTTGGGGAGGAGGAGGGAGAACAAGGAAGGAAGGAGGGGTGGGTGGAAGGTATTTTTAAGATTATTTTACTTCTCACTCTTTTAATCTGACCCCGTTAGTAATGCATTCAATTAATATCTCCACTTTGAATTTGTTTTGTCTGTGATGGTGATCAGTAAGTGACATCTCCCAGCTCTTATCTCAACTCATGAATCCTTCACTGTTTTTTTTCTCTCTTCTGTCCAGTTGCAGAGGGGAGAGTGCCTATAGTGAGTACCTGGCATCCAGCCAGCATCAGCCCTATACAGCCTTTGTGAAGCAAATTCACAGGTAGAGGGTCTGGATGTGGTACAAAGGGCTTTAACTCATCTCTGCTCTTTTTTCAGTCACAGAAATTAGAGTCCTCTTTTTGCTGACATGTATCTAGTTTTCTGACCAGGCTGTGTTTGCTTCTTTGTTTTCATCTAACATCTCCATTTCTTAAATAATTACAGAACTTTTACTGACTTGACTCGTACTTAACCACTTTGAGTGCATCTATACAGCTGCAACTTACGACTGCAAACACCAGCATAAATAAGGATGTTGTGCCTCTAAACAGTTTCACCCATGTGATGACATAGTCCTAAAGTAATCTGAGTAGTCAAGATGCTGAAGGAAGGAAGTTGGGTTTTATCTGCCCTACTAAACCCATTTTCCTTTGCATCTCTTTGCAGATTAACTGTCTATTTGTCCTCCATAAATTGAACTACTTGAGCAAGAAAAAGAGACAGAGAAACCAAGAAAAGAATGTTTTAGTAAAAAAAAAACCCAAAAAATGTTTTCAAAAAGAAAAGTATTTATTTTTTGCCATTTGCAACAAAACCATTTCAATTGTGATTATTGTGGTAGGCATTAAGACAACTTTTCATGTGATTAGGAATACATAACTGCATATTAAGTACAGCTGTCCTCTATTTTAAAATTGTATTAATATTTAACCTTTTGTAGTAGCTTTTACTTAGAGCTGAATATTTGTTAGTGTGGAGGAGGTGAAAATTATTTGGAAAGAAGGTAGTATAGAAGATTAGAGAAGGAGAACTACCCAATTAAATTTTTTCCTTGAGATGTTCTTTGTTTCTTCTGTTTTCACAAGATTATACTATCTGTATCAAAGCTTCTCCATAAGCTCAGTTTTTCCAATGTGTCATCTTTCCTTTGCAAGGTATACCACCCCTTTTGTCCATTTTGGAGAATTTGCTTGACGTTATTCTCACAGAATATGTCAAGTTTTCCATTATTAGATACTGTACTAATAGTTTTTTTCCCAGCAATACATAGTGGGATCTGTTGCCTAGGTCCATGGGTTTGAAATTGCTATTTTTTTTCGTACAAAAAGCAGCAACAACAGTAGCTTCCTCATGCCTATCTTAAATCTTCTGAACGGACCGAATCCCAATACACATGTCTATAAGTTCTGTTCAAGTTCTGTCTCTAGCAATTTTTTATTGCTTTCAAGATGGATTTTCAAAATATTTTTACCATCTAGTATTCCCATATTGTATGTATGAAAGAAAAACAGGCTGTTTTGCATTTCATATAGATATCTGGGGCAATATTATGTATTTTGTGAGATAACAATGGAGAAATATACATTCTGTAAAGTAGATAGTACTGGATCCTGTCTGACAGTTAGTTTTTGAGCAAATATTTATCATGTGCAAGATCTCATCTCAGTCTTCTGCTGTTATTTCATATTTACAGTCTAGACTAAATAACTTAATAGTTTTTATGCAGTTTGTCTTTTAAAAACAGCTATGAATCATATATTCTAGACATAATCTTGATCATGGAAACTTCAGCCTTGGCATTATACTTTCTAATGAATCTAGCTTAGTTTGTGTCTTGTCTGGAAATATTATAAATAACACAAGAAAACAGTATACATTTATATTGAATGACCCCCTTTCTCCTTCCCTAGCTTTTTCCCTTCTCCTAGTAAGAAATCATGCATTTAATAGTTTCTTTCAATGAAGATATGAAAGTATTTTTTATTTTCCTTCTGATTAAAATACATTTCTGAGCTCTGAATTTTTTTTTTTTTTACTCAGTAGCGTGTTCCTTATGTGTCCAATTAGTAAATATAGTTTCAATTATCAGGTGATGTTTCATGGCTGCCAGAATTTTGGCAAAAAGTCTTGTAATTGCTATAATGACAGTTAGTTTGCCATTTTATGATCCAGTCATAATTGCCTTCTGATGCCCCATCCCGCAAAGGTTGTGCTACACACAGCCCTAACATATTGTTTGAAATATGCTGCCACTTGGTTTTCCATCCTATCCACTCTTCTTTCCTGTTTTCTAAGTTACTGTGTTTTATTCTTGGCCACTGGAATTTTTTCTGAAATATTTCTTTTTGCTTTTGGTTTTGTTTGTTTGTTTTGGTCAGAGAAGGACAAGTTTCTGGATTCTACCAGATAATTCCACCTGCTTGAGCTACCACACAGGGTTCTAGTGAATGTCTTAATTTATCCACAATGGTTTTTGTTTAGTTTTTTAACTTTTTTTTCTCCTCTAGGATAAGCCAGATGGTTTTTGTAGATAATTTTTATCCATTTGAAAATAATTTCTCCAAAAGATGAAGAACTTAACATTGATAGGTAAAATGTTAAAGTTTTCTTCTTCATACTCTGAGTGTGTTGTTCCGTATGGAGAAATCCTCTTTTATATTATTATATTTATATATACCAAAATGCCTTTTTTTTTTTTCATAAAACCTTTTGGGTAGTGCTTCACCTGTAATTACCACTTACAATCCTCAACAGCAGCATTTTAAACTCTTTCTTTTGCATTGAAGAAGAAGGTCTATAAGACTATAGATTAAAAAAAAAAGCAAAACAAAAATGCTTGTTTTAACTTTTAAAATTGCATCTTTGTGACAAGTTGATGATCAGCAAATCTTCTGTTACCAAAGAATAAAGTGTTCTTACAAGCAGGAAATCAACTGTATCTCAAATACTTTACAGCATTTAAGAGCATATCCATTTGTTCATTAGTCTTCTTAATTTTTAAGAATTTCATTGCCTTGCTGAAGCCACCAGGTAGCTCTCTCACTATATTAGAATCAGACATTTTCATATCTGTTTCATACTAGCTCTTGCAGCAAGACAAGTCTTCTTGATTTGCTTGTTTGCTAGAGTTTATTTCCTAAAATGGTCTGAAGTTGTAAATAGCCTTGTTTTCTTAATGTACCATTTTCGTCTTTAAAGTATAGTGTGGTTGCTGGACACATTAATTTGAAATCACTCAAACTCATAACCTCTGTGACTTCTTCCCTGATTACCGAGTCCATCTTTGCCAAATAGTGGAGCTGTCAGGGATTTTCATGATATCAGTGTTTTAGATGCAATTCTCATGTTCTTGGTCTCTTGGAATAAGTCTGTATCATTCAGTAGTCATCTTCCATTTTTAGGCAACGTATAGTGAGGTAGTGGAAGGTCCTCACAGAGCATGTCTCCCCCAGCTAGAGAAACAAAATGGGATGAGATCAAGAAAAGCCATACAAAATACTAGTATATGTGAGGTTTAAATTAAGTCCTACTGTTTATCTGAGAAATTATCGAATTTTCTTGCATATTGACAATGAAATAATTTTTGTGGATCTCTGTGTATGACACAGTGGTGAAGCTTTATTTAAGTAGGATTTGTGAACGACAGGGGAAAAAAGGTGTTTATGATCAGGAAGCACTTGAGTTCATTGGTATCTAGTATTTTGGAATCAATATCTAGTTAATCACAATTCATAAAGACCATCAAAATCACCCAGAAGGCTAGAATTAAAATATTTAGCATTAATCAGTAATCACTGTAGTGGTAATTAAGTGATATGTCTTCAAGTGACAGTTAAATGGGCATGTGGCAAAAGCTATCCATGACTTCCTTCGATTATCTTCTCTATAAGCTAGCCTCAATAGGCTAGCTCATATGAACGAAGAATTTGCTTTTCTTAACTAAATATAATTTCAAATGGGAAGTGTAAGCTGCTTTGTTATGCAGCTGTGGACTTGTCAGTCAGTTACTGTCAGATTTCTTCAGGAAGTTCAAACGTGAAGCACATAAAGCTTCATGTAAAGACCAAATCGGGATAATCAGTTTGGGTAAATCAGAAGAGCCCATTTGACTTCAGCTGAAAATCTTGTTGTCTAGGTCTGATTCTCAGTGATACCTTTGTATTTACATATTTAAAAACTGGGAGTTGCAGAAACCTAACTTATCATGATAGCAGCATTTTTCCCCTGTTAAATGCAAAGCAGTGGAGAATGAGGTCCTAGCTTCCAGTCAAATTTGGAAAATTGGAACAGCAGTGGGAGATAACTTCTAAATGTATTACAAAGTAAAAAAAAGCTATAATACACTCTTCATTTATTTTTCATCACCTTCCTTGTATGCGTGAACAGTGGCACTGAGGCAGAACTATATTTAATCCTTGTTTAAGTCAGCTTCTGTCAATGTAAGCTGTAGATCAAGGCTAAGACAGTAAAACCTCACCCAGGAGCAGAAGCATTTGTATCATGAATTACACCAACTCCCTGCCTCTCAGGGCACAGTCCAAGACCAGTGCTGCAGTGCCTTGGACACGACCAGGACCATGGCTGGAGACACCAAGAAAGGATCCTTCAGTGGGCTTTTGGTTCCTATGTCCTCTCCCAGTAAAAAGTCATACAACAAAGCAAATTCTCTCTTGTAAGGAAAAAATCCTGTAGATGACCAATGCACTGTTGACAGAAGGAAGTATGACTCATATTTTGGCTTCAATAAACTGGAATACCAACAGGATGGTTGTGGAGTTGTATTACTGCTGTTCATACCACAGCAGAGACGCGAAGTGTCGGCAGCTGCTTAGGTCTAGGTAACATTTTTATTGTCGCACAGTAGTAAATGCAATAGAGATGTTAGAAACTGAAAGTAAGTAATTCTTGACCCAAATAGGTAAATGGCAAATTATGTAGTTATGGAAGCAGTGTAATAGATCCTCAATACAATGTGAAATTATTATGTGATATATAAAGAATAATTGACTGTCTTAAATTTGTGCCTTTGTTCTTCATGTTCTCCTACATGAAATAGCATGAAAAACAATTACCTGGTGAATGAGAAATTAATTTAAAGAAAATTTCATAGGTCTTAGATGTTTCAATTACTGGTCTAATGCTGCTACATTTACACAGAGCTTCTCACATCCTGACTGATGTAATTAAGTGACATCATAATGGAACATTACATAATGTTTTTTTAAATGTCGTCAAGTCCAGCACTAGCCATACACTAGCTGGGAATAGAACCTCAGTCCTTTTTTTCCAAAGAGTTCCTGTGGAAAAATCCTTTCAGCTCTGGTTGTGACTTTCTTCCTAGTTTCCTCTTCTCATAGTGGGGATAATGTTTTCTCTAGCCCACCATGAATTGGTGAAAATGCTACTTAGTGTATTAATACAGTTCTGAGGACACAGACTGGTGAATGCTACTATGATGAAATTACTTGGCATCATCTTACTCTTTTATTTTTTGTATTGGTGAGTTTGTCTTCTGCAAGACTCTCCCAG
Source organism: Oxyruncus cristatus (assembly GCA_013399855.1). Classification (NCBI taxonomy): domain Eukaryota; kingdom Metazoa; phylum Chordata; class Aves; order Passeriformes; family Cotingidae; genus Oxyruncus; species Oxyruncus cristatus. The sequence continues at coordinate 1,718,572 of VXAY01002317.1, forward strand.
AATGGTTAAAGGCATGAATGCCTCTGTGCCCTTACGCAATTCTGCCATTGTTTCTCTAAAGGTCATTACATTAAATAGAAGCTGCAGTGATCTTTATGAAGGCAAGACAGCCTGCCTAAAAATAATAAAAGAGCAGCCACACACAGAGCCTTTGGTAACCCTGTTATTGGGTGAATGAATTCCTTGACCTCTTGGGTTTACTTCAGTGTATTTTTGCCTTGGATTGAGGCTTGGTTTAAACCATAAACTAGTTTTGTCAGCATAGTTGCTCAAAATTAGAAAAAAAGTCGGAGACATATCCCAGTCAAAGAAACAGGGCTACTCACAACCTTCATAGAGATACACTTCTCTGTAAGGAGGAAGATGCCAGTTCTCTTCAGCTGCTGAGAGTGTGGTTGGCTGCCCTGAAAATAGCCCAAAGGTGAAAACCATTAGGCTCCCTACTCCTTGTTCATGTGGATCTCCAAATAGGCCAAGAGTCTGCAGAACTCAGGATCTCTTGTCTGACCTGTGAGACTGCTATGAAACCTAGGCTAGGACAAGTACTGGCACAGCCTTCTGCTTTCATACCTATGAATCTGGGACTGCTGAGGCCACTGGAAGGCCTCCAGAAGTATGGACATTGATTGCTGTAGGGCCTAAAATGCTTATAAGCAACTCTTTGGGGATCAATAAATGATAATTTTTCAATTTAAATGTTGTTTTGTAATGAAAATTCTGCCCTGCTGAAGGGAAGTCAGCCAGACTGCTCATGTTAAGAGTCTGAGTTGTCCCACGCTGGATACAAGTCCTTAGAGCTCAGATACATCTGAAGTTCATTTGCTTTCCTGACATCCCACGTTGACCAGGTATTAAGGAGCAGGAAGGGAGATACAAGTAGGCAGGAGCAGGTCTCCTGAATCCCATGTTGTCTGCCCCTTGCCCTGACATTTAGACTCTTGTTTACTGTTTAGTCAGCTCGAGTGCATTTTTTGGAGAAGATATGAAGACAGCTGCTCTATTCCAGCTGCAAGGGATACTAAATTTGGAAATGTCTTGCGAAGAGAATACTAGTCTTTTAAACTTCTCTAATTTCAGGATGATGTTTACCACCTCAGAAGGGTAATTACTTCATGCCTCAGTTTACCTCCAGTACAGATCAGCTACCTCTTATGTGGGTGCTAAGGGAAGTATGGAGTCATACTTCAAATGATATAGAGCAGAGCTGCTCCAGAAGCAAGGGCTGGAAGCTTCGGCACCTTCAGAGTAGCATTTGTAGGTAGTAGAGGCTCCCCGGTATCTGGATTTGAACTTGGCACAAGACAAGAGATGCTAGTGGTCATTTGCCTTTAGGAGTCAAAAATGCTGTTGAGCTTCTAGTGACACGCCTTAACCTCTAAGTTTGGAACAGCTGATTTTAATACAACTGGGAAGCTGAATGAGTATTTCTCCACTTCCACCCAGAATGGGACACTTCAATAAGGATCTGTGAAGTAAAATACCAGAAAAATTTATGGAAGTATAACATTGGCCAGAAGTGTAATTAAAACAGCTTGGCAGGAAAGTGTTTTAAAAGAGCATTTTCTGTGAACTTCCGAATTTCAGTAAATATTCCTCAGGAAAATGCAATAAAATGAAAACTATTCTTGAACAAATTAATTTCAGAATTTTGGCATTTCCACTTAGCATTTGTTGTTTCCTAAATTTTAACTACTAGTGAGCATTTTATGTTACTACTGCCATATGCCATCATAAAAGAGCTGTGTTTATTTCACAAATAAAGAATTGAGTTTGCTACTTTGTAATGGCTGAAATATTTTATCTGTTTGCTAGTTCAGAGTATCTTCTGTTTGTATCGTAATGAAAGTAGTAGTAAAAATAGACAGCTCTTTGATCCAGAAAAAGTACTTGTTTCAATAAGTAATGACTTACTGTTCTTACAGATTTTTAAAATGAAGGAGCATCTGTGTTTCTTAGGGAAACTTTTCTTGATTTCCTTTAGAATTAAACTGTAAATTAAATATATTTTTCTAGCATAGCATAAGGCAAATAAGACAAAAGTTTGCACTGGTACAGTTGCTGCATTTGCAGCTCCTCTCAGCATTCCTGCAGGAGACAGTTAGCGGGGAGATAGAATGCCAGTGTCTTTTCCTGGTCAGATGCATGTGACCAAAGCCCAGGTGTCTTGCACTTTGACAACCTGCCTGCTGTTGTGATGCATGGAGTGTGCTGCACATCTGACTTAAACTTTACTGCCCAGCTTCCCTTGGCCCCCAGATGGAGTTGTGGAGGGGTGGCGGTTGTTTATGAATTGGCACAACTGGCTGACTGTGGTGTTGAATACAAAAGGCTTTCTTTTTTACTTGCTGCTGCAATTACAGTTGGTCAGGATTTGCTTGCCTGGTTCCATTGACTCTGAATGCAGCCTGCTGCAACATGGGAAAGAGAACAAGAGGGCTGAACAGAGTAAGAAAGGGGAAGGGAGGGATTTCTGAACTGTCCCAGATTGGGGTAAGAGTCAAATCTATTAGAGAACGATTAGGGGATCTTGTGTGGAGATGAATACGAGACCCAACTAATCAGAAGAATCACAGAAAGTGCTGGTAGAAAAAATATGTGCAAGATTAAAAGTAAACAGTGATTTTTTTTTTTTCTGGAAAATTTTTGTAAGCTGCTGAGAGTGCTTCCCTATCTCTGCTGGAAAATACCTCAGTACAGTCTCAACTGCTTCATTTTCTTCTAGCAAGTTAGATTACCTAAGGACATACCAACATTGTCTTGATATGATTATGAAATGCAATTTCCAGTGGCTAGAAACTAGAAGTAGTATCAATGTCACACTTGGTAACCAAGGAAATAAGATGGTAAGGTTTATAGGTATATCTTTCACCCACAGAGTTCTCTCATAAAGATCAACTTAGAAGAACAGTAACGGCAAAGTCTGGATAGAAGCTTGTACCATTGGTGTCACCAGTCTGTGGTTATGTGGAAGATTTCAGCTTCAGTAACCACCAACGGTCACCAGCATCCTCTCCACTGTTACAGAACACATCTTTTCTGTTGTTCAGACTAGCCTGAGCAAGGTACTTTGTGAAGAATTGTGTGTGCTATTTGTAGGTAAAGGACTTGCACAGTTTAATCTATTTATAGATAATACAGTTAATCTCATCTTGAAAACAAGAAGAAAAGCATTATAGACAGTAGCAGCTGTGACACTAATATATTATATTTAACCATCTCATTCTCTTCTAACAGACTGTTTATTGAATGTCATGACTGTACACAATTAGTCACCATTTCATTGTAACTGGCTTGTGTGGCCCCCTATTCCCCATTTAACTTTGCAGACTTGTTAGTAGTTATTTGTAATTTTCTTCAGGGAGCTTAACCCAGCCTATTCAAATGTTGTAACTGTATTTGGTTGGGAGTTTTATATTGTTCCACCTCCAGCTCCTGCACAGCTGTACGTGCTTCATGCAGACAAAAGATCTGTACAGTCCTATTTACTTATCGATTACAAGATTCACACTGCTTGGGAACAGGAAGAAAACAGCAGGTGGAACACTTTTGTCCAATTACAGTTGAAAAGTCTTTGTCATTAGTCCAGTTATACCCATCAGACCTCTCTTTGAGCACTCTAGACTGACGCAATCCAAGGCTGTGTACTCATCAAGATTGTCAAGACTGCATCCAACACTGTATGTTTCTCTGAGCTATCCAACTAATGGTTAATACTAGTTTTTCTATGTTAAACACCTCTTCCTTACATGTACAGTTAGAATTGGCCATAGGACCCATGAGAGAAAACAGAAGTGGTTGTTCCAGAAAACTGATCTCTTTCAGAGATTTTGACCAAGGGGCTGTAAAATCATAGGATGGCAATGATTCCACAGTCCCTGGCTCAGAAAGGGCTTGTTCATCATTGTTTTTGTTTTATCATAGACCAGAAACTTGCTATACAAACCTTGTCCCAAAGCTCATCTATATATAACACGATACACATAAATAATAAAGGAAAAATGTTTATATCTAGAAGTATGACTATATCTTATAGATACCTGAAATGTGAGACAGTAATGGTACTAGTAAAGATAAGCTTACAGTTACATAGTAATCACAGGTTAAGTGGAATATTTTTTCTATATTTTCCATTTTGTGCTTACATCCTAAAAACAGATAAAGAAGGCCATTTCTTTCCTGTAATAGAAATATTTCTTTCTAAACTACAACATGTGACATGATAAGGTGACATTTTAGACTTGGTCTATGTCAGGAAGACACTAAAAGAACAGTTAAGACAGCAGCAAGGAGAGTTCATGTTAAAGGCGGCTAACTTCTTTCTGATAAGTAACAGGGAGAGGAGCTCCTGCCAGCTTGTCGCTGTAAGAAACAAACCCCATGATCTTAAACCCTTTTCAACATCTGTGTTTCAGCAGTGGCTGACAGGGAAGCAAATCTGTTTTTTATCGTCGTCTTACAGGCTGCTATAACATCACTGTGGCTAACCTCTGATTGTGTGAAGGACAGGACGCTGCAGTAACCTCAGAGAACATGACAGAGAAAGCCAAGAAACTGGATACTATAAATAGGGAGAGGAAGGAAAAATTAACTGAAAAAGGCTTTTGGAGAGGAAAAGTAACTTTTTCATTTTGTGTCGTCTTTTGTGTGTTCAGAAAGCTTGGTTTTTAGTGAAGTTGTGTCCAAACCAAAAAAAAGAATGATTTTTTTTCCTCCTCTGTGCTGTCTCCAAGAAAAGACCCATAGGCGTCTTCTGGCCCATGTACATACTAAAATGGTTGGGATTGCATCTCGGAGTACGGAAGCCTGTTTCCATTTACAGATGGTGAGATTGAAGGGCAGTAAGTCATAGGTTAAAATTTTTTAAACTTCTCTTGAGTTGAGAAACAAATATTCACTCACAAAACATCAGTGATTCACGCTGGCAGCTTCTTGACTCAGTTTGTATTTGTGTCTGTTCCGCACTTTTTCTGAGATGGCCCAGTCAGCAGAGGGTCTCTTCCACTTTACATGAACCGCATTTGAGAAGACTCAAGTCATACCAGAAAGATTTTATGTCCATTATCAAATCAGTGCTATGTGTTGAAAGATGACGCACAAATTGCCAAGTGCAAAATCTTTTTAATGATTCACCATCACTAGGAAATCAGTGATGGTGCAAGTAGCAAATATATGTGGCAAACAAAGTTGGCCAAATCTTAGAATTACAAATATGTTTTATTCAGACTGGGAAAGACACCATTTTCTGATGTTTCCTGTAAGCTGGAATTTCTGTTAAAAAGGTAGTCTGCAAACACCAACACATGGTATTTCTGAAATGAAGTATGACTCCTGGCAGCTGCTGGCTGAAATTGGTATGGTGCTCATTGGGGTCAGGGCTGCCTACATCCTGAACAGCAGCTGTGACTTTCATGATTGTGTTAATTTTGCTCAATGTCTGATCCTTTCCCAGGTCTGGATTGCTGGGATGTGTCTGCCCTCTGGATGTAGTTTCAGAGTTTCCAGGCCCCCAAGCCAGCTGGCTCTCTTGCTTGCAGGGGCTGGATGCCTGGTGGTGCCCTGGAATCTCACTTCATGATTCATCAAGGATGCTACTCCTGGTGCTGATACTAGCCTGCTCTGATGAAGCCATGTCTTGTTGGAGAGTTCACAATCAGCTTTAGCTAGTACAATGATTAATTGATACTCCCAGAGACAGTGATGGACAGACACATCATTATCTTTAGTTCCCTTGCTGTATAATTACCAGACAATTCAATATTTCTCCCATGAACAAAGCACCTGTTATGCTCAACCTGCCTCTTTGGCAGTGTCCATAACACAGAATAGTTGAGAAGGCCTGCCAGCCCCTTCCAGCCTTCCTCCTCAAGCCCTGGCACAGAGTTGCAAAGCAGAAGTGATCTAGTGCCCATTACTCAATTTTCTTCACACAGTTCATCCTTATGTCAGCTTATCCTTTCCCTGTATCCACATCTCTGTCCTTGCCTGTCTGTGCCCACTGCCTTCTGTTACTTTGGTCAGGTGGCACTACTTTATTTCCCATTGCTGCATATGCTCACTTTTTTTCTCTTCTCATTATCTCCTCCTTCAGTTTACTGAGCTCTCTTCTGCTTTCAAACCCCTGTTTTCGTATTACCTGTCACAGGGGAGCCACAGCTTCCTCTTCCCCTTCCTACTTCAGACTGCCAGCCACAGCCTTTTCACATCCTATCCCTTCCTCTCCTTCTTTTCAATAAATCTCTCTCTTCTGCCTTCTTCCTGGTTCTGTTTCTATTAAACACTGTCTCGATATATTTTACGTCCTCTTTCACCATTTGTCCTGAAGCCATGACAAAGTCAGCTTTCTCTTTGTCTTGCCTCATTCATCTCCTTTCCACTCAATAACCCCAGCTCCTCTTCCTCTGGGATTTGTTCCACCCAATTTATCTTATTTCTTAAGGCCTATTTGATTTAGCTATGTGTGTGTTTATGTTAGCATCTAAATCTAATGACCAATTTTTTAACCCATTGGTAAGCTGAAACCTCAGTGATAACAGAGAAAAGGTCTTGAAAATACCAGCTTCCTGCAGTTTTCATGAAGACTGATGACTGGGTGAAGAAAAAAGATCTGCACTTGCCTATACTGCTGGAAAGGCTGAAGCATGTGCTCCTTCCAGCGAATGCACAATTGTTAATCATTAATGGTCAACACCAGGAAGAAACTTCATTCAGAGTTCACATTTTCCTGGACAAAAGAAAATGAAATCACAACAAACAAATTTGTAAGAAACCAGACAACAGGAATTCTGCTGCTCACAGAACTGCTCTTTTTCACTCTTTCACTCAGTGTTTCATTATTTAACTTTGAGGTCTTTCTCTTTCATTTCCTATTTACTTTTATCTACTTTTATCTTGGTTCACTTCTTTTATCAAAATGTCTCAAATTTTTAGTCACTCAGGTTTCTGGTTTGATCTCCATTTGTGAACCCATTCTTTCTGCATCTTGACTTCATCTTCTCAAATGTTTTCATGTCTCCAAGTCCTCCTTTATGCAATATTTTCTCCCTTAATGTTTCTCCTATTTCTCTTGTTTTCTGTCTGAGCACTCTTCTCATGAATGTCAGTTCCTTAGTTTTGTAGCTGCTGGTGACTGCCACTGTGCCTGAGCATTCTCCTTATAATCCATCCCCCTGTAATTGAGCAAGTTGCCTTTTAAATGCAGAAGTAAAAGAAAAAAAAAAGCCTTGATTTTTCTAGAAGAGAAAGGAAGAATGTAGTGTCTTTCTGAAACTTCATAAATTAATTCATAGCCACAGTGAAAACTGAGCTGCCCTTTTATCAGCCTTGATAAATTTTCATGTAAATGTTCCCAGGTCTGTCACATACACAAGAAATCTTTCTATTGTTACAAGTTGAGTTGCAAATTTATTTCTGAGACATGCAAAGTTATTCTGCACTACAGTTCATGCAATGAGAAGTCTATATGGCTTTCAAGTCATACATATCTTATTTTGCTTATTTTTTCTCAATGACTTTTCATTAGTAACTAATATTTTAAAAAAATAGTGGGCAATGATTTTGGGACTTTCTGAATAGAAGAATATCAATATTTGCCATGGAAATACTTCCATTAAAACCCAACAAGAACAGAAATTAAAAAAAAAAAGCAGGATAAATTGTTCTTTCACCACAGGATATCAGCCGAACTGTTTCAGAAATACCAACAATGAGTTAAAGTCAGCATTTCAGAGGTAAGATCCTAAATCATAAACTTGCAGAGGGAATTTCTTACAACCCAAAATAAAAATATAACTGATGCAAGAAATCAAGGATAGAGGTCCTTTATAATTGAGTGACAGATAATGAGAGGCAGCAGAGAAGAAATGCTCTCTAGTGGGTCTGGTTATGAGGGATGCTCCTCATTTTCAATTCAGGAGCATATAGAGCCATCTCTCCAGCAGAGTTTTCAATCACTGTATTTCATAAATCCCAAAGACCACACACAACTGCCTGCATAGGAGTGAAATTAGGATCCTGTACTAAGTGAGAATTTGATTTTGCCTTGAGCAATTTCTGCTGAAAATTTTGTTAGTACTTCAGTTTATGAAGTATTGCAGGTACAGCATTACGACAGACAGCTTCATTTCCACAACCAGTAACAGCTCCTCAGTGACAGTAGGTTTAGCTCCCAGTTTCAGACCTAAATCAAGCAAAAAGAAATCAAGTAAATAGGAGCAAGGAAATTGCAGCTTACTTATGTACCGTCAGATCGGACCATGGCTCTTACAGTAACATGAGATAAATGGGCACATCGTACTTGACAGGCAATAACCTCAGTTCTGACCAATATGTGGAGAGTTTTGAAACATGAATTTTAGCCTTTGTGTCATGCCTAGACTAGAACAAGAAAGCTTCTCAAAAATATTATTTAATATATGTGGCAAAACTTATTGTGCAGACAGCGGTTTATGCTTTAAATTTGTAATAGCTGGCTGCCTTGTAATGTACTACTGTTCATGTAATTGCCATCAAATTTTAGTGTTTTGGTCGAATAGTTATTTGCTGTTAAGTTGCAATCTGCTTCTTATGCACCACTTGTAGAGAACTATGAAATTATCTGTCTATGATAAAATAGCTTATGGAAGTGGGTTGCAGTTGAGGTTAATAGTAATGGCTATATAATTGCAGTGAAGTCTAGACAGCTTCTTCAGGCCACTGTTTTTCTAGAGACTGTACAGTAGTACAGTTTTAACAAGTAGTTAAAAAATGCCTACTTCAGATCAGGAAACTAACTATATGAACAAGCATGAGAAAGAGGAATCAGTTATGGGTACATATAAACATAGTTGAACAAAAATAAAAATAGGCCTACATATTTTGTCAATGAGAATCTTCTAAAAATGAACATTCTAAGTTAAATCCACCAGACATTGCAGACAGACATAATCAACTACTATGAAAAAAGAGTAAATGGCTTCATATAATCTCAATAGCATTGATTTTGTACCTCAGATATCACTAAGTTCATTTTTGACTCCAGACCATTTTGGTGAAAACACTTAAGATGCATTCTTACCTTATTGTCTTAAATTCTTGTCCTCCCAAAACCTCCCTTGTCCCCGGATTACATGCAAACCCTTCCCACACTTAATTTATTTTGCTTTTCTTCTGTTCTCTGTTTGTTGTTGATTTCAGTTTTCTAACATTTCTTTTTAAATTTGAGGGATTTTACTCAATAAATTTCTCCAGGAAATCAATTGTAATGCAACCACTTAGGTAGAGTATTTTCCCCCAGATCTTCACTAGCAGAAAATAAAAGCAGTGTAACTCTCTGCCATTATCTCATTTAAATCTGTTTCAGCTTATAACCTTACTAAATTAGCATTAGAGGAACAGACCTTTATGTTAAATTCATTGCAGGGTTGTGCCAGCAGGACTAGTTGCATTTTAGTGGTCCCTCATTGCTGGTTTGCACAAAATTATAGCAAAGCCCTGTGAATTAAAATGACACACAACCTTTTTACGTTGAACTTAGAGTAGCTGAAAGCTTCAGCTTCTGTAGGACTCCATTACTATTGCATAAAGCATGTTTTCCATATTTAAAATTCTGATTAATCAGAAACACTTGCAGTAATTAACATGCATGCTAGAGGAAGCCAGAAATTATCTATACAAAATGGCTTGTGTTTTATTATAGTGTACATACAAGAAAACTCGGTACACAGACTCTCTTCCTGGACTTCTGATTCCATGAACTAACACTGGGTGCCCGATTTTAAATTATTTGCTGCAGTAGGTTTTTCTCTTATGAGTTTCTTACAAGCCTCTTCAAGTAGAGTTCTGACTTGTGCGTGCTTCATCTCCCTAGTTTGTGACCCAGCAGTTTGTGACCATGTTCTCCTCTGTACCAGCTCTCTATTTTTTTTTTGTCCATGAGCCTTTGCCTTCTTCACATGTATTAACGTATTAATGTATTAATGTAATATAATACATTAAGACACCATAGGAAATACGAACTGTGTCTAATAACTATTGCTAAAAACTGCAGTCTAACCCAGGTCGTTGAAAGATGTTGTCAAATAAGGTGAATTCAATGGCACTTAACAATATTTAAGGCACTATTTTGCCCTCACCTCTTGGCATGCCATATACTTCTTTCAAAACAAGGGTTCTTTGCACCATAATCCTACAAAGAACCATAATAAGATGAAGTGTCTATACATAATTTAGCACTAAAAATTTCTAAAAGGATATACAAACCCCTCAGATTTACAGCACTGTATCCCAGTCAGCTGCTGTTTTACCTTACAGTCCAAGCAAGAGCAAGGTTACCAAAGCCCATTTAAACAGTAAAGATACAGTGCTGGTTTTCACAGAGGCTTTTAACAAAATCTACTCTGTAAAACTGATTTTACTTCACAGCTAAACTGCAAATGGACACTGAATAGAAGGTGAAATTTCTGAAATGGCATTAATTATTTTATAACTATAAATAAAATCATGGCCCATATCAGCTTGTACCAGAAGAAGGGCAAAAATTTTAATCGACAGTTCATTTTATTCTGGTTTGAGTGCGGATTGTTCAGGAACACATGACTGTGTGAGGTCCAGGCAGACCACTGAACCTACTTCAGTATTATCACACATCTTTATGTAATCTCCATTTTGAGCTGATCAGTTGATTTTGATGATACCTGCAAGAGAGACTGCAGAGACTGTGGGAGGTCTGTTTATTCAGGGTGCATATGTGTCCGAGCACACATGCTGAATGGAAATTGTTCATCTCATAAACCTATTAAAAGGTAGAGTCTGCAGCTTCCCTGACAACTCACCCAGAGTTACATGGGCAAGTTCACCTACAAAGACTGACTTCATTGATCTGGTCTTTCTACCTACTCCTAGTCATCTCATTTCAGTGTGGTGCTGTTGCTAGATGTTCTTGTTATTCTTCTCCCCCAGTTTACTAACCAAGGAACCACTGTGTTTGTGCATGGATATGCTACTTGTGGATGAACAGCCTATGGAAGACAAGTTCTACGGCTTCTGAAGACCTGTGCATTCTTCCTTTTGAACTCAGCACAGCCCTCTCAACTTTACAACTAATAATTGCATATCTATTTCAAAGAAAAAATTTCCTTCTTTATATGCAAAATTTTCTCTTAACCTCTGCCCAGTGCCTTGTATAGCCGATGACAATCTTTTCTGTGCGTGAAAATGGAAAGACCTCAGGTGACTAGACTTGGTTTTTAGGCAACAGAGAGAAGGTCTTTGGCAGTAAGAAAGGAGATACCGTGAGATACCATGTTTCTCACAGAGTCTGGCATTTACTTACAACTTGGGAAAAGTCTAAGTTGTCAGGTGTAAGATGAGACACTAGTTTTTTCCTGCCTGTGGAAATAGACTACAATATTATTGCAAGCTGTCTAGGATGCTTTGAATTTATCTCCTGCTTTATTATGCACTGATTATCCCTTGTGGACAAGCTCATTAGCCTCTGATAATGTTTTTATGTTTTCCCTAGAACACTCTGCAGCAAGACATGTGATGATGCAGTCACTTCACTTTACAAGTAAACCAATTTGAACAAAAATCAAATTTGAATCAAATTTGAAAAAAGAGTCCCAGCCCATTTACAAAAAATAAACCAAAGCTTTCGTAGAATACCCATTTATCTCTCTTCACTCTTTCTTCTGTCAGTGCATGGACACAATTTTATACTGTTTCACCATGTAAGTTCTTTGTCAAAGTTTGTGTAATTGCTTAACTCAGTCATGAAAAATGTAACTGTGATAAATTCAAGGCGATGACACCTTTTAATACTGACAGTTATGTATTCTGTATATCATATAAAGTATGATTAACTCTTTGGGGTTGATTACATAGGAATCAGGTTAGCCAGACTGTAAAGGTGTCAGACTACTAGGCTAGGTATTTGCTGATGTTTCAAATTGGCAACTGAAGGTAATTTATTTGATTAAAAATTAGCATATCAAGTTTTGCCATTCTGTGATTGTGAGGGCTGATTTAGCAACAAGCTGAAAAGCAGGTTTATTTGGTAGTGTGCTGCTCTGGAATAGGCAGGGCGAGGTGTTTAAGCTTAATATTACACAGAGTGGAGAAGGTAAGGCTCTATTTACTCCAAAATGCATCACGGATGTTTTCACTTAAGAGCCTGTATCATCTGAGAACTTGAGCTATGTGTACTGAGTCAGATGAAAGGCCCAGCTAGCCCAGTGTTGCATGTACAGCACTGGCCAGGCAGAGGTGCCCAGGAAAGAAGAGCAAGGCAGGCAGGAACAACACTTTCTCCTAATACATTCCTGCACTCCATCTGTTTTTGGCTCTGTCACACCTTGGGCTGGATGTGGTTTTGCAGTGTTTAATAAACCTTAGAAGGCCTCTCCTTGAGCTCACGTGAACTTTATTATCTATGATTGTGGTGAGAAGTCGCACAGGTTCACCACCTATCACATGAAAAATCACCTTTCTTGTTTGCTTTGGACCTGGCTGCTGCCAGACTCTTTCCTAGATGATCTTTAGGTTCCCTCCAACCCAGGCCATTCTTTTCCAGATCTAAGAGACCTAATTAAATCATCCTCCAAATGGAAATATTTCCTTTCAGCTTTCAGTATTACTGCTGAATTACTGCTTAACAAAGGCCCTTTTGGCCTTTGTTAATAGAAATTGTTTAGTATCTTTTAGAATAGTTAATTCCACATATTCAATTGCATGGAAATGATTAATTTATGTATATTCCTGTATACATTTGTATCAGATTCTGCAAATCTGTAAATTTGCTGATTTCAAAGACATTCTACCTGTTTAGACCAAATGAAGTTGTCATCTGAGATTTGCCTTTGTGTTTATTGCTGATGATGTAAATTTAATAGGCACTTGAAGGTATTTTCAACGTTTGCAGCCTACCTTAAAAATAATCAATGGCCTAAATGTTCATAAAACAAAGTAGAACTGTGTATTCTCCTTTTTGGACTTAGGTCTACTTCCCAAATTAATTGTTCTGATATTAATGCTTTGGTGAGAATTTGGATTATATAGCTTATTTACCTTACATAGATTATTCCACAGGTAGTATGAGACCACAGAATATTTCAATAGTGAATATTTCAATGTGAGCATCCCAGCAGTGACTGGGGTAGGCAAGTAACCTCTATAAATGAAAATTCCCTTAAATTGTGCACATTTAGGAGGAATATTCAGTCGCATTCAAAGTCAATGTTAACTTTAATGAACTGAAAAAAAGAAAGATTGTAAAATAAGTGACATGAAGCTGACTAACTGCTTTATACAAGGAGTCTGTGGAAGAAACAGGAAAAGGTGTAGGCACAGTCTGCCTTTTTAACTACCATGTCAAAAGTCAACATGCAAATTGTTTATGCAGAAGCCAAAACCAAACCAAAGAAACTACCTCAGAGCTGGGCAGCATTCCACCCATGAAAGATTTGTTACATCATGCCTTAAAACTGCCAGCGAGAGCTTCAGGGAATATTAGAATTGCAATGTTGCAATAGTCCGAGCACCGCCCAATGAACAACACACAGAGAACAGAGCTGGGCTATGCTTTGTAGATCTGGTCACAATTTTATTGAACACATTCAGTATATAAATATTAACTTTGATCTGCACATGTTCACTTTTTCAATAGTTTAACAGAACATCTGAAGCAATCACGCAATAAAGAGCTTGTTTACAATTTCTGATCAAGATAGCATTTAACAGGAAGTCAGATAACTGACTTCTATGTTCAAACCTGCCAGATGATGAATAATATTTAACATCGAAGATATTAAACAACTCTGTCATTCCCAGTTTCCTCCTGACACAAATTTTATGCCTTACGAGGGTAGATTTTAGCTTCTTTTTGGCCTGGTAAAATTTGGGTAGAAGGTAACAGCCTGAAGAATTTGCTGACATACTGTAGTTTCCACTCTTTTGGAGATACTGAGGTTCAGATTCAATCAGGTGATTTTGTTCAAGCAATGAAATTAAAGGTTTCTCAAGGATATAGACTCTGACACTTAACTAATCAAATGCCTTCGATTACTGAAGAGTGAATGGAGACACTTGCTGTGGGAGGCAGGTTATTTGCTAGCTGCTAGTTGCAGATCCTTCCTACACTTTTCTATAAAATATCTAGTGTAAAATTCCTGTGGTCCTTAGAAATATGAAATATACTTCTCTTTTCCAGAAGTGGAATAAGTACGTTTCTTTGCCATAGCTCTATTAAACTCAGCTTACAGGGAACCTTCAGCACAGTTTTCAGCAGGCACAAGGAATGCCGAGAGGCTATGGCAAGTCACAGTACAGGCAGAGCCCTGGATGCTGGATGACATGCTTCCATTATAGTTGCATTACTTCTGTGCTATTTCATAGTGGCAGCTTTGCACATCAGTGTCTATGCTACTGTCCACTAGTTACTTACACAGTCAGCTGATTTATCAAAAAATAATATTTACTACCAATTTCCCTAAATTCTGCATGGCACACTGTGTAAACCTTTTCAAACTATTTGCCAGTCACACCTTTTAGTGTGGGTTCTGGGCCATATATTCCTCTTACATCAAGAAAAAAGGACCAATTCTTTACTGCCAAAACCATATCATTAGCTGGAATTAAGCTAGTTAGCCTCCTGCAATGAGCTGCCGTCTGTGCTAAATGACCTTTCAATTTGTGAAACCTTATTTTAAAATGTACATTGTGTGCCATGTGAAAAAAAGGTGCTTGGAGTTCAGCATCTTTCACACTTGTATGAACACTGGGATTATACTTATTATTATTGTTATTATTATTATTATTATTATTGTTGTTGTTGTTGTTGTTGTTGTTGTTGTTGTGTGTCCACATTTCTGACATTTTCCTTAAGAAAGCTGGTAGCCATGGAGTGTTCCTTCGGTGTGCACACAGCATCATTTTGGGAAGTGTAGCCTTATATTCTCTTTCAGCTTCTAAACTGGCTCTGTAGTACCTGAGGTCTCTTATGCAATGCCATCTGTGTAACAGCTAGTATTTTCAGCTGTTCACCCCACAGGATCTCAGAGCATTCTCCAAAATATTATACAAGTATCATTTACTGAACATTGTATCAGGCTATTACAGCTAAGTAAATATTTCACCCATCCAATAAATTCTAAATTCACAGCCTACATAGGGTGGGTCTCTGCAAGAGCTGAAGACAGTTGGCAATACCAGAGAATATAAAATCTACTGAAATAAAATTTGAACCAATAGGACTGCTAACAGCCAGAAAAAGCCCTGAGGAATAGGGTGTATGATGAAATCCTATGAATGGAAAGCAGCTCACCTGCATTCACTGAAGGTTTGAACTTTAAAACAAAATGCTTCAATGCAATTAACCTCTCCAAGAGACCAATAAAAGAACATCTTTGTCATGCCAACAGAGAAATAAAACTTTGCAATAGCTTTTGACAAAAATCCAGTGTCCAATATTATTTAAAAAGGAACTATAGCATCAGATACATCCCATTGCTGTCCTCTGAGAGCCACCTTCTATCTGTTGATCTCAGATCTCTTCTGCACATGTTGGATCACTGCCTTTGAGATAGTTGTTATCTCACCATTCTGCAGATGAGAGCAGGAAAGGTAATGATGAACAGACTAATAAAGTGATCAAAGTTCACACAACAAATCAACAGCAGAGCTGATAGGAGAAACATTTTAATTCTAGTTCGTCTTGTATTCATCTGTACTTGTAAAGTGTATCTACCACTGGGTTTATCCTACCAGGTTAATATATACAAAATGTGTCATGTTTTCTGCAGCTGCCCTGCCAGAGGTAAGGGTTAATCTAGTACTGCTACACTAAAGCTACACACTATAGGATGCCGCTCTACACTTGTTCATCAGAGTAATGAAGTTGAATTTTACCAATTACTTACACAAAATTTCAACAGTAGACAAAAAATGAATGTAAAATCTGGGCAGAAAAGATTGGAGAAGAGTGAACTGAAAAAAAGATTCAAGACAGGAAATCCAGGTCAGTTTTACAGTGCTGGTGAAGCTGATAGGCACTTGAGCCCAAGGGAGCAGTTGGTCTTACTGAAAGACAGATTGCATGAATTGCATGATTATCCCACAAAACCAGCAAAAACCACTTCACATGTTTATCTTCCAGCCACTTCACATATTTCTTATTCTTGTCAGAAGGAGACTACAGACACTTACAGCAACGGAATAGCATGAAAGTTTCTCTCCTCTGGTGACCAATAATCATTTCTGGCAATAGTAGCTATTTTGTCCATGTCAGTGGATGCTTTGAAACCTTTCAAACTATTACAGTAGAGATTTAAAATGCTCTTTTACATGTGCACATTCTGATTCAAACTACGTAGAAACTTATTAATGAGAACAGCTCTACCATTTCAAGAGGTGAAATGCTCGAAGGTTTTGTATATATTTTTATAATTGTATTGATGATGCAAATGAGGTATGGCTGATTGCCGCACAAAACTCAGAGAGGCCATTGGCAAATGAGACACAACCTGCATCGTTTGTTTAGGTGGTAACAGAATTTGCTTTGCCTTCCCTGGATGTGCAGAATGTAATGTCAGTCCAGTGCACGCATGCATTCCTTTCCAAGAGTTGCTGCACCTTCTGGGACTCTGTTTTTAGAAAATAATCCTTGGTTTCTTATGCATCCAAATAATTGTTGGGTTTTGACTCATTGATATGTTTGCAGTAAGTAGAAATGCATGCATATGTACCTCATAACAGTACAATTTATTATTTAATTCTCTAATTACATTATTTTATCTACGTGAAGTTTTGCGTTACACAAGTGTGAAAAAAATGCGTATAATATTATTACAGGTTTGAAGGCATCCTGGATTGTGACTATATGCCCATAGAGGAACCCTGGAATGATTAAAACCTGCCATATAAATCTTGCTGCTCCAAGATCTGTGCTGCCATTAACATGCTTTTGACTTTTTAGTGGTTAAGCTGCACCTACATATGTCAGTTTTTACCAGTTCTCTCTCATGGCACTCCTGTTTCTGTCATCAAATATGAACTTGACTGTAGGATCAAGAGGAAATAGAAACATCAAAAGGAAATCATAATTTGTGTTAAAACATGTTTGTAAAAGATTATGTGAACTTTTCATCCTTGATGTCTCCAATGACAGAGGAGATAAGCTGTCTTCAACCCTTCCCTGGAGGCAACTCCTAGAGTTCAAACAAATAGCAAGTCTTATTTGAACATGATGTAAATATAGACCATGTAGGCTTTATAGGATTGCTGTGCTGCACTAGCCATGATAGAGGGTAGTGTAAAATATGTTGCCACTTATCAGAGAAAGCGTGGCCACCCTGCAAAGGTAGATTCAATTAGGTGGAATCGGAAAAGAATTTTGATTTACCTTTGCTAAGATAAGACTAGATAGATTATATACATGTTCCTAGTTCAGCCTATCTACAGTCTGCAGCATACAAGGGAAGAGAAGAACACAAGAAGAGACTCACCCATTGTGAGCCCTCATGAGGAAGAAAACCTCATTTACTCACTGCATGCTTTTGTGCATAACTCAAATTAGTAAAGCATTTCTCTCTGAATTCTCTGTGCAAATTCAAGCTTTGTGCAACCATATTAGATAAAATGAATTTTAATCTCATACATGTGCCATTTGCATATTCAAATTTTACTTCAGAACTGGAAAATACTTGCATACAGTAGTTAATAGTAGTGTAAATAAACACTACTTCAGCAGCCAAACCAGGTCCTAACCTCTGCTGCTTTTCATATTGCTGAAAGGCATTGCAGCAAGTCAGCTTAATCTGGCACAACTGGCAGGAGAGAAGGCCACTTTAAACAATGGTTAAATACTTAATCTAAGAACTATCAGACTTTTCAGAAAGACTGACTGTACATTACCAGAGTCCAACACCCCTGGCTGACTGTTAGAGATGCTCTGAAGTCATCCACTTGAATTCAAGAAAGGTGAAAGGTTAGCAATGGAAGTCAATCCCTCATATTACACAATATAACATTTTTCAAAATTACTGGAGAAGTCTTAACAATTTGGTTTTCCTAAATATATTTTTCTTCTTAAAAGCTAGAAGTAATTGGTTATCAAAAGAATCCAGAGAAATCTAAGAAAGGAGATAACCAGTTCTGAAACCTGGTAACAGTGCAGTGGCTCTGAGCATTGTAGACAAAAGCTGTGTTTCTCTCCACTAGCTGACAGCTTTCTGGTTACAGTGGGACACTAAGGGACCTGTTGTCATGTGGGAATGCTGGATGTTAAAAGCAAAACCTTAAACAACCTTGGCATTTGGTGGAGAAACAACACAGATGGGCATACCAGAGTAGCTTGCTCACAACAGCCCTTCCTTCACTACAGCCTTCCATTCCCAGCAAAGAGCCTGGTATGTTTTTAACCATCTGGAAGACTTTTTCCCAAGGGATAATGCACTTTATTAAGTTAGAAATAAAGTCTTTAGTACATCTATCACTGTAGCAAGACCCTTTTCCAGAGCTGCAAGTAGATGTTTTGCCTCAATTGGAGGAGAAAGGCTGGTAAAAGTGAAGGCTGTATTTCTTTCCTGGTAGATACTTATGACTGTGAGGAGTTTATTTTATTTTATGAGATAAAAAGTCATGCTTTATACTTATCTCTAAGCCACAGTCTTTGCTTTGTGCTGATGCTGCTAGAAACAGGAATCAAATTCAACTGAAGGCCCTGTATATAACTTTTAAATTTCCAGGTAGGGTACAGTATCTGGTTTATCTGGCACTTGTTAAGAGGTAGATCCTTTTTCTTAATGTACTTGCTAATGGAAGGAAAAACTGGTCATTCAAGTTACATGTGGGACATGTGACTTGAGAATGGGCTGATAAGTAAATTGCACTGATAAATTGATTTTGCTTGCTTATTCGTTGTTTTTCCATTTGCGCCAAATACCGATAGACACAACAACAATGAAATGCCCTTGGGGCATTTCAGAACTATTTCAATTGCAGCTACTGACGTAATAATAAATTCACATAAATTAGCCAAAAGAAAAATAAAATAATTGAATTGAATCTAATAGTTTAATGAAAGCTTAATCGAATAAAATGTGTTTGTCTTTCTTGGTGTCAGTTTACAGAAGCATTTATGTCCAGAACTCAGCAGAGTTTCAGGTGACATGCTGGGCCAGTGCTAGAGACTGTCTTTCTCCAGCAGATCTTTCATTGGCTGCTTGTTCTTTGAAAGTGTATGCATAAACCTCTTGCAAAGGCAATGCTGAGAAAGAGGACAGCTGGGGTTATTATTTGAAAAGGCAATAGTATTTTCTCTATAAACCACAGATAAAATGTTCCACATTTCTATTTCAGGCTGTAAACCAGATCGGGCTGTTCTTGAGTGTAAGTTTACCTTTACAGGAAATCCATTGTTTGGAAAGCTAATGGAGCCACCACACCCCTGTGAGCACACAGATGGGGCTCTCAGATAAGTTCTTGTTCTCCATGAATACCTAGAAATTATCTGATAATGCTATTGTTAAATCGAAATATTGAAAATCCTACTAGAAATGATAAATCTAACTACACAAATTTGTTGGGGTAGACAACTTCATCTGAGAGAGGAAGCAAATTAACATGTAAGAATTTTAATGTCCAGTCCAGTGCAAAGATAAATGATCAATCTGGAATAAATTACTGCAAGTTAGCAAGAATCCCAAATTCAAAGGCCAGGATCTTAAAAAGAAAGCGACCTGTTGTACAAAAACACTGGCAACTTAGTAGCTTTATTTATTTCCCTCTGTGTATATACAAACCAAACACTATTCTGAAGAAACATTGTTGCACAGTCAAGAATTCAATAAGAATTACCACTTTACCATTCCCCCTTGAAACAGGAGCCAAGTAAGGCTAGGAAATTCTCACGTAAAAATGTATTGATGATGAACAAGTGCACCTCCTTCATAGAGGGAAATAGTGTCCAGAAGAAAGAATTAATACACCTGTATTCAAATAATGTGGATGCCAGCACCCTTCTGGATGTCATGCATTCAGTTATGATAAAACAAATCTGAGTGAGGAACTTTGAATATTGTAGCAATTAACATCCTAGAAATACCACATTAACATATTTAGACGTTTGTATTCATTACTCAGCTCTAGAAATGCTGTCTCTTCTAATATTTTACAGTGGAAAAAGGGATGAGTTTGTCTGTCTGTAAAGATGTCTTAGGTTCTCCAGGAATAAGAGGACTTCCTTCTGTCTTTTTGTCTCCAATATACAGCTAGACCAGAAACTCAGTCTCTGATTAGGTCCTACTGAAAGAGTAGACCATATCTGATACGTGTAGCATCTTTGGGAAATTTGATTAGAAAACATAGTTGCAAAACTCAATTTGTTTATATGGCAGTTCTGAGGGTGTGAAAAATCTAATTTTTAAAATCATATCCTCCTCTTGCTCCTTATAGAAATACTCTGGCTAAATAAAAGTAGATTTTTAGAAGAAAAGGACACTCTCTTCACCAGCATAATCCTGAAAAATTTGAAACTTAACTCCAAAACTCAAGGCACTTGAAGGAAAAAGAACGGAGCTTTGGAAATGCTGGTCCAAATGGCTATCAGTTTGTGAAAACAAGAACTTCTGCTGTCAGCAACTGAAATGGGATCTTCAAGTGCGAAGTTTCAGGTGACAGTGTCCACACTGCAGCTTGTCCAGTTTGTAATGCAAATGCATTTTTGGATTTTAATCTTGAAGCAATGTTTACTGTGAATAGCTTTGGATAATCCAAACCACATTTTTTGGATAACTTATTTTTTACTTACTTCTCTGAAGGGACAAATGATTACATTTACACTGCTGTACTATTTGTGGCTCAATTGAAAAAAAAAAATACTTGGAGAAGATCCTTTTGTCTTTGCATTTACTTTACTGTTTTTCCAATATTATGAAGGCATCACCTCTATTCTGCTGAGATGCATAGAGTGCTGCTGTGGTAGTAAAGCTGTTCCTGCTTCATTCCCCCAAAAGAGACACCACTGTGCATCTGTACTTTTCACATACATACAGGCATCTTTGATGTTTAATGAACATCCACAATGTGATTTTTTTGATTACATGACCCACCTAGCACATTTTAATAGTGTTTGCACTTCGTTCCTTGTGACCTTTAAGCCTTTGCTTGCAATAAAACCAGCGTGGACAGAAACAAACTGGTATGCCACATCAAATTCCGCCAGAATTCAAAGTGAAACATTGTGAAAGTGGAAGTGTCAAGAGAAAATAAGTGTGCTCTGATTTATATAAACATTTTATTCAAATGCTTTGGCTACAGATAAACAGTCCTTGTGCAATATTTGTTATGGTTTCACCTGCTTTAAGCTGGAAACTGAAAGTGTTTTGATAAATGGGACAGAAACATTTGTTAAGTTGCTCTGCAGCTGCAACTACTTGTGTATGTTATGCTGAAGCTCTATCTTACCTCTTGTAACAGCAATACATCTCAGTTACTCAGAAAATTTTGTTCTATTTTGTTTTCCATGGAGGAGGAAACATTACGTTGTACTGCACTGCACTAGTCACTTACAGTGACTGGCTGTACCTGCTGGCATTTCCTGGAAAATGAGAAATAATTACAGGTTTTCTTGATATCCTTTAACGGACACAGATGTAAGTCTTAGTTAAAATGTTTTAAAAAGTTACTTATAACATTACTAGCTTGTGGATTTTTCAAGTTGCAGTTCTATTCTACATGAAACTGAGACTTAACAAGATCAGATTTCAAGTCATTGGAAAAAGCAGGAAAAACACTGAGGGCTAGAAAAGAAACATTTGATGGACCCCATAAAACGTTCCTTAGAATTTAAGACATTTGGTTTTGTATTAAATGATTGGTAATATTCTCAGACATCAAAAAAAAAAAGTTTATTTAACATTGGCAGTTTCTGTAATCTCCCTGCTGATTGTGTCTTGAATTTCCTTTAACCCTTGTGATATGTTTTCTGTAATTCTTACGTTATGGTTGCGTTTCTGCAGTCTCCTGACTGGTACAGTGTCTGGGTACCCATAACATGTTGAATTCTATATGGAGGTTAAATTAACTGATTTAGAAGTTTGTACTCTTTCCCAACTCTTCCTCCTCCCCAATATATACAGTCTATATTTAAGAGGGACAAAGGCATAACACCCTCTCACTTCAATTCCATTTTTTCAAATGTAATTTCTTCATTTGTTTCTTAAATATACGGATCTTGAGCTGTTTCTACCCATGCCTTATTCCTACTTCATATGACAAAATAAAGCTTGGATAAATTATGCTAGAAACCGTACTGTTCTTTGTGGTCAGCATAGAGAAAAATGCCTGTAACACCCCCCCCCCCC